>JAPFBL010000851.1:0-118579 GCA_026182355.1 Hermatobates lingyangjiaoensis
GATACCACCAAAATTTACTAATATATATATATCAATGATTAAACTACAATAATAAATGGGAAAACAAGACTAAGATCTTTCAACCGTAACAAGCGGTCTTCGTCAGAGTCAAATGTTGGGTTTTTGAGTCTGACAAAGACCGCTTGTTACGGTTGAAAGATCTTAGACTTGTTTTCCCATTTCTTATTGTGGTTTGATCATTGTTAGTTATTTCACGTGTTTATGTGAAATCTATATATTTATATATATATATATATTATATTATATATATATTATATTATATTATAAAACCAATCAAAAAAGATAGCACACAGATAGACACAGGAATAACTCACATCTATATTTCGACCATCGTCGTCATCAGGAGGCGAAGAGTTCCGCAGTAAGGCAGAGCGGCGACTCATGAGAGTATCCTGTGTCTATCTGTGTGCTATTTTTTTTAATTGTTTTTTATTTAAAAGTCCGTTGGACCTTTTCTTTTAATTACTAATATATATTATATATATATATATATATATTATATATATATATATATATATATATATATATATTTCAATGATCAAACCACAATAAGAAAATGGGGAAAGCAAGACTAAGATCTTTCAACCGTAACAAGCTGTCTTCGTCAGAGTCAGAAACCCAACTGAAAACCCAACCGCTTGTTAGGGTTGAAAGATCTTAGTCTTGCTTTCCCATTTTCTTATTGTGGTTTGATCATTGATTGTTATTTCACGTGTTTATGTGAAATCTTTTTATATATATATGTGTGTGTATTTTGGGAGCAGACCTTCAATCAAACATGTTTTATTAAAAATTATCCCAATTTTAACTACAGCAAAAACCACTCTTGCAAGACCAATGTGGTATACCAATACAATTGTACCATAGGAAACTGTGAGTTCCTTAAATCATGCTACATTGGTTCTACAGCAACAACATTATCCAGGAGATTAACAATGCACCTGACTGCAGGTGCCCCGAAAGAACATACGCAGAGCACCCATAGCCTCAAGCTAACCAGGGAAGAATTGAATAAAAATATCACATTACTTTATCAAGAAAATGACCTGAGAAGGCTACACATTCTGGAAGCGCTGTGCATAAGAGAAAAGAAGCCGAACCTGAAACAACCAGACCACGAGCTTCTCAAGAATATTAAAACTGCATGCAGGAACGTAGGATAATATTAAGTTCAATCCCTGATTATTTTCAAATTCGTTAGTACTTTTAATTAATAGCAACCCTGAGGACCGTTATAACCTGTATAACCTCCCACTCAATTCATGTAAATATTTCTTATTCCGTTAGGATGTTAATAATTGTGTTAATAATTTAGATAGTTCTTATTTTTCTATTTGAGTTCTGTGATTATTTAGTTATTAGTTCCTGAAGATGGTCAGAGCTGACCGAAACGTTGTATATAATTTGTATGTATTGTTAATTTGTTTGTTATGGTTAAAACTTGTTTAGTGAAATAAAAATGGAAGTCAAGAATAAATCTTTTGGTGAATTACTTTATATTTTACCAGAAAGATGGAAATCCATAGTCAGAAAACTTGAAAAATTAACCCGGAAAAGAACAAAAGTTAAAATTGGCATAATTTTTAATAAAACATATATATATATCGAACAAATATATCAATATATCCAATGGATGGATGGATGGTGCGATGTACTTTACACAAAAATATTACCGAAAGCAACATAAAGGTAGATACAGACGTAATTCACTTATATATTTCCACAATCGTCGTCATCAGGAGGCGAAGTGTCGAGCAGGAACGCATGCTGACAAATCACAAACAACTGTCAAACTATGTAAATGAGACGTATATGTAAATGTATATCTTTGTATTACTTTGGATATAATGTATATATATATATACAAGACTACCCGTGACCCTTTGTGTCAATCAGAAATTATAACAATAGTATTGAAATATATTCACAGAATATGATGTTGTTGTTTCTTGTTATAAAGGCTCGTAAACAGATTCTTATGTAGTGCAAGCTACATTATCATTAACATGATTCAAAATATATACGCAGTAAGTATTTTTAGCAAAATAAAAATTATTTAAAAGTAAAAAAACATTTATTTTATGATATAAATAAATAAACCATCAATTCAAATTGTATAACAATCAAATATATTTAAAACAAACAAAACTTGTAAATTGAAATATTCAATTCATTTACCCTAAGATAAGATAACATTAACGATAGGAACGTTATAGTAATCAACATTATCTTAGAATATCTGTATTTTATCTGACAGTTGTTTTCAAGTTTGTTTCTAAAATTATTCATTTTTAACCTCTAATGTAATAGTTTATTATATATTATAGGCTACCCTGACCCCCTAATGAGATAATATATTATTAAATAATATTTTAGAAAGTCAAGGCGAGTACGCAAGCCACTGAGCTACACTGACCCCCTAATACGATTTGTTATTATGTAATACAACTACAACAAAGCCAATCACAACAAAAGTAAAGATTATAATAAGTTTAGGTCTCTATCTACACGGAAAATGGGTGAATAAACAAACTCACGAACTTTGTATATATATATATATATATATATATATAATAACCACAATTAAAAGAAACGGTCCAGCGGACTTTTTTACAATAAAATAAAAAACGAAGGAAACACACAGAAAGACACAGACATAACTCACATCGATATTTCGACAATCGTCGTCATCAGGAGGTGCGAAGAGCGAAGAGTCCCGCAGGAAGACAGGGCGGTACTCTGAGCAGCGCTCTTCGCACCTCCTGATGACGACGATTGTCGAAATATCGATGTGAGTTATGTCTGTGTCTTTTTGTGTGTTTCCTTCGTTTTATATATATAATATATATATATATATATATATATATATATATATATATATATAGATCAATGATCAAACCACAATAAGAAATGGGAAAACAAGACTAAAATCATTCAACCATTTTCCCCTAAGATCTTTTCGTTTTAGTCTTGTTTTCCCATTTTCTTATTGTGGTTTGATCATTGATTGTTATTTCACGTGTTTATGTGAAATCTATATATATATATATATATATAATTATATATATATATATTATATATATTTATAGATATCGTAGAAAGTAAAGGGGAGTCCGCAAGCCACTGGGTTACCCAGATCCATGTTTACTTTATTACCATTGTTTATATTATTCAAATATTAAATCAAAAATTTTTTTGTTACATTTATTTTTAATATATTTGTGCTACTTCATCGGCGAGCACGCAAGCCAGTGGGCTACCCTGGCTCCATGCCTTTAGTTTATTACTAGTGTTTATATTATTCAAAAATTAAATGAAAAAAAAAAATTTTTGTTTATATATAATAATTTATAAATTTCAAAATTTAAATTAATTTTTTTTTTTTGGTACATTTATATATAATACATTTGCACTACTGCAAATCGGCGAGCACGCAAGACACTTGCTACTCTGGCTCCAATTTTGGGAATATAGTAATAATTTTCTTTTATTTAACATATTCAGGTAAAAAAATAGTATATATTTAATTTGAGGTCTCTATCTCCACGGGAAATAGGTGAACAAACAAACAAACTGACGAACTTTATATATAGATTTTAGTAAAATTCAATATAAGGAAAAGATATTTTTATCAATGAATTGAATGAAACAAACTTCAATTTTAGAGGTTTAATGAAACAATTTGAATTTGATTTAATAACTTAATATGACATGTAAGAAGAATACTAGTTGACAAGCGATCATGCAAGCCATTGGGCTACTCTGAGCCCCTGCGTGTTAACTATACAGTAATCCCTCACTTTTCGCGGATAATGGGGGACCGAAGACACCCGCGAAAATCGAAAAAGCCGCGAATAATAGACGCGTGCCTTTATAAAAAGCCTCTAAAGCTCAAACAACGACCTTTCCAACAGAGAGAGAAAATCCTGACCTTACTGAATACTGTACTGTGCTGTAAATAATAATGAAAAACAAAAAGAAATAATTAATAAAAACAAATTAGGTTTTTAATGACTATAAGAGAGAAACAGAAAGAGATTATACCCATAATGTATTATACAGTAATACAGTAAATAATAATGCAAGTAAATAAAATAAAAAAATTCGTAAATATCCTTTAAGTTATAGACGAAAAAGGCCTATTTTTTGATATTTTTATTATTCTCTTGTTACAATTGATAATGTTTTAATATTTTTCATTAATTTTTAGTCTTTATTGAATATTTTTTAATAGCTTTTATTAGCCTTTAATTTAATACTGTGGAATATATTTTGACCCAGCAAGTCACTGGTTTGATATCTTTCTCGATCGTACAAGAAGAATCCTGTATATTTTATTCTCTAATACTAACTACTGTACTTTTTCATTACGAGTGGTATTTTTTTTATTGCAATTACAGTTGAGTATTTTTTTTATATTTTTTTTTAATTTTTAATTGAACATTTCAAGACCCCGCGAAAACTGAACCGCGAACTAGCGGAGGATTACTGTATTACATTGTTGAGAAACCAACGACTGGCTCTCTAATTCTTGTAACCTGCGGTTCCTTAAACAAAATATTATTTTTAAAGTTTTCGATGTTTTATAATTTCTTTTAATTTTCATAGAAGATGCTTCAGAATAGACAATTATTATTACTAATATAGTAAGTTTGCTTAATTTGATAAAAGTTTACATTTTCATATAATTCGTGTGAAGATAGTCCAAAAGTTTAATGCAGTAAATTTTCGATGATAAATTTTTCTTTTAATTTTCATAGAAGTTACTTGAGAATAGACCATTATTATTACAACTATAGTAAGTTTGCTTAATTTGATAAAAGTTTACAGTTTCATATCATTCCTGTGAAGATAGTCCAAAAGTAAAGTTTAATGCAGTAAATTTTCGAACATTTATATTTTTTTTATTTTTATAGAATTCGCATCAGAATAGTCAAATGTGACTACCAAAATAATAAGATTGCTTAATTTGATGAATGTTTTCATTTTTATAGTATTCCAAATAAAATTGTCGAAAAGTGAAGTTTAATGCAGTAAATTTTCGACTTTCATATTTTCTTTTAATTTTCATAGAAGTTGCTTCAGAATAGACAAATTTGACTACTAATATGGAAATTTTACATAATTTGATAAAAGTTTTAATTTCATAGAGTTCGTGTGAAAATAGTTGAAAACTGAGGTAAAATGCAGTAAATTTTCGAAAATGTATATTTTTTTTGATTTTTCATAGAATACACTTCATAATAGTCAAATGTGACTACTAATATGGTATGTATATATAATTTGATAGAAGTTTTAATCTTCATAAAATTCGTGTGCAAATTGTCATAAAGTGATGTTTAATACAGTAAATTTTCGAACTTTTATATTTTTTTTTTAATTTTCATAAAAGTCGGATCAGAATAATCAAAAATGACACTATTATGGTAAGTTTGCGTAATTTCATAAACGTTTTCATCTTCATTGAGTTATTTTAAAAACAGTCGAAAAGTGAAGTTTAATGCAGAAAAATTTCAAAATTTTAGTTTTTTTCTATTTTCATAGAATACACTTCATAATAGTCAAATGTGACTACTAATATGGTCAGCTTACATAATTTGATAGCAGTTTTAATTTTTTATAGAGTTCGTGTACAAATAGTCGTAAAGTGATGTTTAATGCAGTAAATTTTCGAACTTTTACATTTTCTTTTAATTTTCATAGAAGATACTTCAGAATAGACAATTATTATTACTAATATAGTAAGTTCGCTTAGTTTGATAAAAGTTTTCATCCTCTTTGAGTTCGTGTTAAAATATTCGTCATTTTTATTTTTATATTTAATGAAATTATAATTATTTTTTTTATGTAAATTCTACTAAAGAGCATTGCTTATTTACGACGTTTCAAAAGACTTTTTTTTACCTTTCTTCATCTGGGTTCCTTGTCGTTTTAAACAAAAAAAAAAAGTTTAAAACGACAAAAGACCTCCCCACTCCTTTTACGGCTATTATTCACATGTCAATCAACGAAAAAAGAAACCCCCCCCCCCTTCCCTCCCACCCTCTCTCATGAAACAAAACCAGCCCATTCATCCTTTCTTTGAGTTGAACTCAATCCTAATATTAAATTAATACTAATCGTGTTCAACATCAAACTGACAAATAAAAAAAAAAACAACAACAACGGAGTGTTTTCTCTTTCTCACTCTCACACATAGAGTCTTTTCACTTTTAAAGCCATATAAAGAAATCCGTTTAACGAACTTTTCCCTTAATAAAGAAAAGAGAAACTGTTATTAATAACCTTTACAGAATCCAAAATTATTATAATCATATCAGCTGATGATTCATCAAATTAGTTCCTTGTCATTTCATTTAGATTTTATGTTATTTTTTTTATTCTCTAGTAATTTTTTTTTATCTTTTATTATTTATTTATTTAATAATATTATTTCTATTCTCAATATTTTATTTTACTTCTATTTCTTATTAAAGCTCAGCCTAATCGTAAACAAGACTAAGATCTTTCAACCGTAACAAGCAGTCTTCGTCAGAGTCAAAAACCCAACTGAGTTGGGTTTTTTGAGAGTTTTTTTGAGAGTTGGGCTTTTGACTCTGACGAAGACCGCTTGTTACGGTTAAAAGATCTTAGTCTTGTTTTCCCATTTTCTAATTGTGGTTTGATCATATATATATATATATATATATATATATATATATATACAAAACTAAAATTTATCAGGACTCGGTCAGTTCTTCAGGTTCAAATTAAACAGAGAAATAAATATGGATTTCTATGAGGATATAAGAAGTTTAATTTGAACCTGAAGAACTGACCGAGTCCCGATAAATTTTAGTTTTGTTTCTATTCCACGGTCGATACTTTTATCAATATTTATATATATATATTGTTAAATAGCGCCCCATATTTGGCTTGTATCTGCTTCTTACACAATTTCTCCTTACAACTTTTAGAAGCAATAATTATTCAAGAAAAGCAACCAGCCATAAATATCCAAGTTAATAATTCTTGTCGAATTTTAAAACTATTTGCAAACAGAAACACCCAGATTAGCCGGGTAGTAGGTGAGCCCAACCACCCTTCCTTAATCCCCCATAATGGTCCGTGATACAGGGCGATGCCCTGTAAACATTCCATTAATAATCCATCTCTATATATATAACTAGCTTTCCTACTATTACTCTCATTATTGTCCTGATGATGAATGTGGTACATTCGAAACATGTCGACTAGTAATATTTGTCGACTAGTCATAGACAAATCGACTAGTCGACTAGTGATAGACTTTATAGTTTTAATGAAGAGACGAGGAAGGAATTCCGGAAACTGGAGAAATTGTGTAAGAAGCAGATACAAGCCAAATATGGGGCGTTATTTAACAATATATGTTTAAATGAAGGTTTTATATATAAAACCAACATATAAATTAATATATAAAACTTCCAACTTTTATATATATATATTCAGGTAACTCACCACAAATTAAAGAAGATAGTCGCTCTAAGGCCTTTCGCTTTCACGTCGTCAGAGAGCAAGTGAATACAAGTTGTAAGCAGGTTATGAATTTTGATTTAAAGAAGGAGTAAGATTGGCATCATTGACAGTATTTTTCCCTATAACTGTTGAAATAGTCTTGATTTGTTTGATAATTCCTTCAATTAGAAATTCATCTAATTTAAAAAGGCCTGGACTAGTGTTGACTAGCCTCTTAGAAAAGTCTTTTATGAGGGCGCTTTCAACAATGTTTCTTCTTCTTTCACATGACATAAAAACCAACTCCTTTGCTTCTTCCCAGTTAATTATGTGATTTTTGTCTCTAATGTGTAGGAACAAGGCACTTTTATCATCTTGTCTTCTAACTGAATACTGATGTTGCTTAATCCTTGTATCCATTCCTTTTCCCGTCTGTCCAATATAAGCCAACTCGCAATCCTTGCAAGGAATTCTGTATACACAACAGTTTTTTCGGCTTCTTTTAGAGTTATGGACAAGTCTATTTGACAAATTACCACCACTACTAAATGTAACTGAGATATCTAGCTTCTTCAACAAATATGGAATGTCTTTTAAACATGGGCTGTAGGGAACCACCAGCAAATTCCTTCTTGAAAAACGTTCCTCACTTACAGATGACATCAAAGATTGTTTGGCTTTTTTCATAACGTTATCAATTAACTTTTTTGGATACATTAGAGAGGTTGAAACTTTGTAAATATATTTAATTTTTTCTTCTAAAAATGGTTCACTGCAAATTTTGAAAGCTCTCAAAAACATGCTATTAAAAACGGATTTAAAATTAAAATTGTGACAATTTTCTATATATGTATATATTGCTATAACATGAAGGTATATACTGGAATTCTCTATGACTCTATATACTGGAATACATGATAGCTCTATGGGGTATATATACATTAACATTCAAGCGATTAGTAATTGAAAAAAAAATGTTATATATAACGGTTGCTTTTTTTTTTGTCTATTACGTAAGCGTTAGAATTATGTGGTTTGGGGTGGGGGGGGGGTTGAATGACGTCATTGATTTTGCTAACATAAATAGAGCCGATGTTGGATAAGATATCGATTTACTTAACAACACGTGAAAATCGATTTGGGTGTGCTGTTTTTTTTTGTCAATCCGTATAAGCTACGGTGAAAACTACGGTGAAGAACACTGCCCCGTTCAACTTTCTTACGGATTTAATGAAAATACTTCGTAAAAAACATGTTTTAATTCGCTTTAACGTTAAATAGTATAGAAAGTATATTTTTAAAAATTTAAGTCGTCAAAAACTTGCAAAAAGAAGTTTTAATATCAGCCAGTTAATATTAATATTAAAAGAATATTTAATATTGGAGAATATTAAATGGCCAATGCTGACTGGCCATGGGAATTTTGAGATATTTACGCAGGATGGGTAAAGTTGACAGCCCTCAATGTAGGCACTGTAGCTCGGGGGAAAACGACGATGCAGAGCATACCTTCTTCTTCTGTGCTAAATGGGGAGTGCTGCGGCAGGAATTAATAGCATCACTGGGTGAGGTCACTCCAGAGACCATAGTTCAAAAGATGCTCCAAAATGAAGATAATTGGTCAAAAGCTGCAAAACTTTGTAGAGGCGGTTCTCCGTCATAAGAAGAACGAAAGTGGTGTGAGGCAAGGGCAATGATAATTCATAGGTGAACGAATGGGGACAAGAAGGTGAATCCTATTCAGGAGGACTGAGGCACCGGCATGAAGTAATGTGCAAACGGTTTCCGTGTCGGGTATTGCCAGGAAATAGGATGTGGTTTTTTAGTGGGTCGGGACCCCCCACCCCACATACCCTAAGCAAGACGTCTTGCTAAGGGATCTGATGAACAGATTTTTCCACATCCTACGATGAAAAAAAAATATCGGAGAATATACGTAAAACATAATTTTACTATCATCGGATTATCGCTTCAACGAAAAGAGATAAATACATGTTTAATAGCGCTTTCGACTTGTTATTAACTGGGCTAAAACATATAAATAGGTGTTTTTGAATTTCGCTTTATAACTTTTGCAATTGATTTTTTTTTATGCCAAAAAATCAGTAAAACATGAGTTTTCTTGATAAATATCAATATATATTTGAGTTTAAATAGCGATGTAAAAGGCTAGAAATTCAGGAGGTTTTTTTGGTGATTTAGAAAGAAATATCAATTCATAGAAAATTATTATAGTTACCTGAATTGACGCAAAAAAATAAAATATTGAAAAATTAGCAAAAAAACGGTTTTATGGGGTTAGTAAGCTCATGCAGCATCAAATATTGACTTTTGATGATTTGTATTTTTTTTTGACCATTTTTGACCAAGTTTTCAGGTTGAATAAGTCGAATCTCGTGGGGGCCGCGTGACTATTCTACCAGACAGTCCGTTAAGGAACCTCTGGGTTCCGCAGAACCCACTTTGGGAACCTCTGACATAGACTGATGTCTATAACAAGTACATATAACGATGTTATTAATTAATTAATTAAGATAACACAATATAATAGTTAGACATCGTAACACGATAAACACCTAAGTCTCCAGTGTAAAGGAACCTCTGGGTTCCGCGGAACCCACTTTGGGAACCTCTGACATAGACTGACGTCTATAACAAGTACATATAGCGATGTTTTTAATTAATTAATTAAGATAACACAATATAACAGTTTGACATCGTAACACGATAAACACCTAAGTCTTTACTAAATGTTTTTCACGGGACCCCAGACAGTCCGTTAAGGAACCCCTGGGTTCCGCGGAACCCACTTTGGGAACCTCTGACATAGACTGATGTCTATAACAAGTACATATAGCGATGTTATTAATTAATTAAGATAACACAATATAACAGTTAGACATCGTAATACGATAAACACCTAAGTCTTTACTAAATGTTTTTCACGGGACCCCAGACAGTCCGTTAAGGTTCCCAAAGTGGGTTCCGCGGAACCCACTTTGGGAACCTCTGACATAGACTGATCTACTCGTATATAACAAGTACATATATCGATGTTATTAATTAATTAACTAACTAATTAAGATAACACAATATAACAGTTAGACATTGTAACACGATAAACACCTAAGTCTCCAGTGTTAAGGAACCTCTGGGTTCCGCGGAACCCACTTTGGGAACCTCTGACATAGACTGATGTCTGTAACAAGTACATATAGCCATGTTATTAATTAATTAAGATAACACAATATAACAGTTAGACATCGTAACACGATAAACACCTAAGTCTCCAGTGTTAAGGAACCTGTGTGTTCCGCGGAACCCACTTTGGGAACCTCTGACATAGACTGATGTCTATAACAAGTACATATAGCGATGTTATTAATTAATTAATTAATTAAGATAACACAATATAACAATTAGACATCGTAACACGATAAACACCTAAGTCTCCAGGGTTTATTTTATTTTATTTTATTGTTTAAACCAATCCCCTAGCTGGTGATGACGTCGCTCTTTACCGGCTTTTTCAAACAGGTGGTGAATAAATCTGAGTACGTCGTCCCTCGGAGAGGACGTTTTAAACCATCGGTCTTCTCTTAGCCTGTACGATGCCAGGGTACTCGTTAAAGATCTCTACTAGAAATAGATTTGAGTTAGGGTTAAATTTAGGGCTCTCAATGTAGAATCTGTAGAATCACCGATCAAAACAAAAAGCCGGTAAACTGCTGACGTCATCACACGCTAGGGGATCTGTTTAAACAATAATAAAGTTTATAGAAGTGAATAAGTTACCTCTTTACAAGGACAGCCGTCTTTGCACTTCTTCTCATTCGTGTGCAGCGTCTGCAACATAACATAACATATATATATATAACATAACAGTATATGAAACATAACATAACATAAATAAAAAGATAAACAGGTGAAATAACAATCAATGATCAAACCACAATAAGAAATGGGAAAACAAGACTAAGATCTTTCAACCGTAACAAGTGGTCTTCGTCAGAGTCAACAACCCAAGTTCAGTTGGGTTTTTGACTCTGACGAAGACCGCTTGTTACGGTTGAAAGATCTTAGTCTTGTTTTCCCATTTCTTATTGTGGTTTTGATCATTCATAACAAATAAAACATAATATTAAAAACATTAACATTATTCAGCTGAACATAAAATTTCAAACAATAACCAACAAATAAATTATTATCATTGGTATGCAGCGTCTGAAACATAACATTATATATATATATATACACTTTTTTTCGTTGGAAATACGATCCAAAACGGACAAATATAGTTCAATATAAACAAAGAAACATAGAGAAATCAGAAGAACACACTTACAGTCTCTAATTTTCGGTTTGAACCGTCTTCAGGAGAGATAAGAGAGGGAAACCAAGCGCACTGGATCAGAGACGGTTGGAGACCGGTTGGTCTTAAACCAATTAATTCTCATGTAACTTAAATAACCATTAGCACACTTTCCAAGGTAAAACTATATCACGTGTTATTGTGACAATTATGTGTATATATATATATATATATTATATATATATATATATATATACAGATTTCACATAAACATGTGAAATAACAGTCAATAATCAAACCACAATAAGAAAATGGGAAAGCAAGACTAAGATCTTTCAACCGTAACAAGTGGTCTTCGTCAGAGTCAAAAACCCAACTCTAGTTGAATGATCTTAGTCTTGCTTTCCCATTTTCTTATTGTGGTTTGATCATTGATTGTTGTTTCACGTGTTTATGTGAAATCTTTATATATATATATATATAGTTTTCTATGGGTTGTCCGGGGAAAGGAATATGATTCGATGCGATGTTGACCAATGGGAGTAGAGTTACAGGTCCAAGCGTAAGGTCCCAGTTGCCCGCTGCTCAGCAAAAAGCCTTTGCGTTCTGCCAATAGGTATAGAGGTTGCACAGTCCCTCTGTGTTAAATGATGTTTGGCAGAAAACATTAGCCTCACTTTACAGTGAACTCCTGTTCCCTTTCTATTTTTGATTTTTGTGGTGGTTGGGTGTTGTTGTTGTTTACTATTTTCTGTTACGGATATTGCTGGATATTTAAATGATACTCTCGGTTGTTTACTGCGAAAAGCCTCAGTATATTCCTTTCCCCGGACAACCCATAGAAAACTGTATATAAGGACCAACGTCTGGGCCATTTCCTTGCCTGAAGATAACCAGAGAATGGTTGAAACATGTCGCAAATACCACCACCAGGTCAACAGTGCAGAACTTTTCATCACCTACCAGCCACCCATCAATAGGAGCAATAACATTCAACTGAAGAAAAAACATGAACATAAGAAACCGAAGAGAACAATATACAAAACCTACAACTTGAAGATGTTTCTACGAGAAGAAGTTGGATTCCAGTGTCAACATCTCTTAATAATCAAGAGGGACTGTGCAAACCTCTACCCTGTTGGCATGAAGATGAAGGCGGCTTTTCGCAGTAAAAACCGAGAGTATCATTTAAATATCCAGCAATATCCGTAACAGAAAATAGTAAACAACAACAACACCCAACCACCACAAAAATCAAAAATAGAAAGGGAACAGGAGTTCACTGTAAAGTGAGGCTAATGTTTTCTGCCAAACATCATTTAACACAGAGGGACTGTGCAACCTCTATACCTATTGGCAGAACGCAAAGGCTTTTTGCTGAGCAGCGGGCAACTGGGACCTTACGCTTGGACCTGTAACTCTACTCCCATTGGTCAACATCGCATCGAATCATATATATATATATATATATATATATATGTGTGTGTGTGTGTGTGTGTGTGTGAGATTAAATTTTCTGCCCACTTTTGTCTTTATCAGTTTTCTGGATTTCTTTTCCATATCTCGTGGGCAGAAAATTTAATCTCACATGTATAAATGAAGGACTGTTCCCCAAATTTACGAATATAATATATATATATATATATTATTAATTGAGTGTTAGTGGGAGTAAGGTTGAGATTGTAAGTGGACATCTCTCGAAGATGAAGACACAAGTGGAGGTTTGGGAGGGTGGAGAGGCATACAGTGGGATATCTCCGTCTAAAAAACAGCTGACTAAGGTTCAATCAAACAAGAGGCCACTAGAAAAGTGGTTTGTGAACCCCCTTTTCTCACCACCCTCCTACCAATCCACCCCCACCCCACCCACCCCCCCCACCCTCTCTCTCTCTCGCTCCATCATATACACAGGAAGATGAAGAGAAGAAGAAGGAGGAGAAGAAGAAGAACAAAAGAGATGCAAGGGCTCTTGAAATGTGACGTCATGCCGCTTAACCCCCCCACCATCAACCAACCAAACCACCGCCACCGAATAGAAAAAGGGGTGTTTGCAAAAGAGCTTAAAAACTTTCTTCCATCTCTTTTCCACACCTATTAGGATAATTAAGCAAGAACCAACCCCTTTCTCTTTCTAGCACATAGGGTTTGGTTTCTCTTTAGTTTTTATAAAAGAAATATTCATTGCAGGGAAGTAATTTGTTTTTTTTTTTTTTGGTAATTGTTTTATTTTATCTGGAGGATTTGTATAAATAAAATTTGTTTTTTTTTCTAACAAACGTCTAATGTTTGATAGGATGATTGGCTAAATGTGAATAAACAGCAGGTAAAGAGAATAAAGTAATAAATCTTCATTGCGAGTCTAAACTTTTTGACCTATCCGAAAACCTTTCTCTCTCTCTCTCTCTCTCTCTCTCGCTCTCTCTCTCTCATCTCTCTCAATATCTCTCTCTCTCTCTCTCTCTCTCTCTCTCTCTCTCTCTCTCTCTCTCTTCTCTCTCAATATCTCTCTCTCTGTATAACTATCTCTCTCAATCTTCTCGCTCAATACCTCTCTGTCTATCTCACACTCTCTCTCACTCTCACTCTTCTCTCTCAATATCTCTCTGTCTACCTCACACTCTCTCTTTCTTCTCTCTTGCTCTTTCTCTCTCTCTCTCAATATCTCTCTCTCCTCTCTCAATATCACTCTCTCTGTCTCACACTCTCTCTCTCTCTCTCTCTCTCTCTCTCTCAGTATCTCTCTCTCTCTCTCTCAATATCACTCTCTCTGACTCATACTCTCTCTCTCACTTCTCTCTCAATATCTCTCTCTCTGTCTAATTTTATCTCTCAATCTTCTCGCTCAATACCTCTCTGTCTATCTCACACTCTCTCTCACTCTCTCTCTTCTCTCTCAATATCTCTCTGTCTACCTCACACTCTCTCTTTCTTCTCTCTTTCTCTCTCTCTCTCTCTCAATATCTCTCTCTCCTCTCTCAATATCACTCTCTCCTCTCTCAATATCACTCTCTCTGTCTCACTCTCTCTCTCTCTCTCTCTCTCTCTCTCTCTCTCTCTCTCTCTCTCTCTCTCTCTCTCTCTCTCTCTCTCCTCTCTCTCTCTCTCTCTCTCTCTTCTCTCTCAATATCTCTCTCTCTGTATAACTATCTCTCTCAATCTTCTCGCTCAATACCTCTCTGTCTATCTCACCTCTCTCTCACTCTCACCTTTCTCTCAATATCTCTCTGTCTACCTCACACTCTCTCTTTCTTCTCTCTTGCTCTTTCTCTCTCTCTCTCAATATCTCTCTCTCCTCTCTCAATATCACTCTCTCTGTCTCACAACTCTCTCTCTCTCTCTCTCAGTATCTCTCTCTCTCTCTCAATATCACTCTCTCTGACTCATACTCTCTCTCTCACTTCTCTCTCAATATCTCTCTCTCTGTCTAATTTTCTCTCTCAATCTTCTCGCTCAATACCTCTCTGTCTATCTCACACTCTCTCTCACTCTCTCTCTTCTCTCTCAATATCTCTCTGTCTACCTCACACTCTCTCTTTCTTCTCTCTTTCTCTCTCTCTCTCCTCAATATCTCTCTCTCCTCTCTCAATATCACTCTCTCCTCTCTCAATATCACTCTCTCTGTCTCACTCTCTCTCTCTCTCTCTCTCTCTCTCTCTCTCTCTCTCTCTCTCTCTCTCTCTCTCTCTCTCTCTCTCTCTCTCTCTCTCTCTCTCTTCTCTCTCAATATCTCTCTCTCTGTATAACTATCTCTCTCAATCTTCTCGCTCAATACCTCTCTGTCTATCTCACACTCTCTCTCACTCTCACTCTTCTCTCCCATATCTCTCTGTCTACCTCCCTCTCTCTTTTCTTCTCTCTTGCCTTTCTCTCTCTCTCTCAATATCTCCTCTCCTCCTTCTCAATATCACTCTCTCTGTCCTCACCTCTCTCTCTCTCTCCTCTCTCTCAGTATCTCTCTTCTTCTCTCTCAATATCACTCTCTCTGACTCATACTCCTCTCTCATTCTCTCTCAATATTCTCTCTCTGTCTAATTTTATCTCTCAATCTTCTCGCTCAATACCTCTCTGTCTATCTCCACTCTCTCTCACTCTCCTCTTCTCTCTCAATATCTCTCTGTCTACCTCACACTCTCTCTTTCTTCTCTCTTTCTCTCTCTCTCTCTCAATATCTCTCTCTCCTCTCTCAATATCACTCTCTCCTCTCTCAATATCACTCTCTCTGTCTCACTCTCTCTCTCTCTCTCTCTCTCCTCCTCTCTCTCTCTCTCTCACTTCTCTCTCAATATCTCTCTCTCTGTCTAATTTTCTCTCTCAATCTTCTCGCTCAATACCTCTCTGTCTATCTCACACTCTCTCTCACTCTCACTCTTCTCTCTCAATATCTCTCTGTCTACCTCACACTCTCTCTTTCTTCTCTCTTTCTCTTTCTCTCTCTCTCTCAATATCTCTCTCTCCTCTCTCAATATCACTCTCTCTTCTCAATTTTCCTCTCTTCTGTTCTCCTCTCTCTCTCTTCCTCCTCATCTCTCTCTCTCTCCTTCTCTCTAATAATCTCTCTCTCTGTCTAATTTTCTCTCTCAATCTTCTCGCTCAATACCTCTCTGTCTATCTCACACTCTCTCTCACTCTCTCTCTTCTCTCTCAATATCTCTCTGTCTACCTACACTCTTCTCTTTCTTCTCTTTTCTCTCTCTCTCTTCTCAATATCTCTCTCTCCTCTCTCAATATCACCTCTCCTCCTCTCTTCAATATCACTCTCTCTGTCTCACCCTCTCTCTCTCTCCTCTCTCTCATCTCTCTCTCTCTCTCTCTCTCTCACTCTCTCCTCTTCTCTTCTCTCTCATATCTCTCTCTCGCTCTCTCTCTCTCTCTATATCTATCTCCTCTCTCAATATCACTCTCTCTGTCTCATTTCTCTCTCTCTCTCTCTTCTCTCTCAATATCTCTCTCTCTGTCTCTCACACTCTCTCTCTTCTCTCTCAATATCTCTCTCTCTCTACTCTTCTCCACACTCTCTCTCTTCTCTCTCAATTCTCTCTCTCTCTCATTCTGTCTCACTCTTCTCTCTCTCTCTACTCTCTCTCTCTCTCTCTCTCTCTCTCTTCTCTCTCTCTCTCTCTCCTCTCTCTCTCTCTCTCTCTCTCTTCTCTCTCAATATCTCTCTCTCTCTCTCTGTCTCACTCTGTCCCTTTCTCTCTCTCTTGCTCTCTCTCGCTCTCTCTCTCTCTCTATATCTATCTCCTCTCTCAATATCACTCTCTCTGTCTCATTCTCTCTCTCTCTCTCTCTCTCTCAATATCTCTCTCTCTGTCTCACACTCTCTCTCTCTTCTCTCTCAATATCTCTCTCTCTCTCTCTGTCTCACTCTGTCCCTTTCTTTTCTCTCTCTCTCTCTCGCTCACTCTCTCTCAATATCTCTCTCTCCTCTCTCAATATCACTCTCTCTGACCCATACTCTCTCTTCTCTCTTAATATCTCTCTCTCTCTCTCTCTCTCTCTCTCTCTCTCTCTCTCTCTCTCTCAATATCTCTGTCTCTCTACTGTCCCTCTCTCACTGCCTCACTCTCTCTTTCTCTCTCTCTCTCTACTATCCCTTCTCTCACTGCTTCACTCTATCTCTCTCTCTACTATCCCTCTATCTCTCCTTTACTATATTTATGATTGGCTATTTCTTGACCAAATGACTTAAAGAAACATATACGAGTATATACAAACATATACAATGATCAAACCACACTAAGATAATGGGAAAACAAGACAAAGATCTTTCAACCGTAACAAGCGGTCTTCGTCACAGTCAAGTCATCACAGTTTTTTTTTTTTTTTTCTCTTTGTGGTTTGATCATTGATTGTTATTTCACGTGTTTATGTGAAATCTTTTTACAAACATATACATTGACTCGTAACTTGGTCAATTTGTAAAGAAAACAGCCTATTATATATACTCGTATATAATAATTTTTTTATTAAATTTTTTTTTTGTATTAAATAATACAAAAGAAATCTAATTTTGCAAATCGCTAATTGAACATGGAAGTGAACCTGAGATCTTAGGAAACTCAATGGACTTAATAAAGAAGGGACAGAAGGAAAGAGACTGAATATAACTGAACAACTTGAAGTTTATAAGAAAAAAAAAATTTGGATAATTTAATAAACGAATAAATAAAACCACTAAACTGATATTCTAAGTAAAACATTATTAAAAATAAAAAGACTACTGGACAGACACGGTGACGAAGGAAATAACTATAAAAGAATCAAACTAGATAATATAAACCAAATTCAAAAATAACGCAATAATATCAAATAACAATATCTAGATAGCAGTGGAAAATAATGCAATAATATCAAATAATAATATCTAAATAGCAGTGGAATTGGTATATAATACCCCTTGATAACAGGTGTTAGGTTAGTTGCGATGTGAGATGGATATCGTATGAGAGAGCTCCAACGACTACAACAACATCGTACGAGGTATGACGATATTTGCTATTTCTAATATAAACTATATGTCAGACTAGACTACCCGTGACCCTTTGTGTCACTCAGAAATTATAACAATAGTTATTGAAATAAATTCACTGCTTATCGGTTTATAATAGAATTATCAGTTTATATTAATACGCAGGTAACTACGTGTGTCACGCTTTGTTATAATATTGAAATAATAGGCATATAACAAATTGCAAAATAGATAATATAAATAATATAGCTGAAAAATCAAAGTCATCGTAATATAGCCTCATCTATATAGCTGTGAATTAGCATTTAATACACCTATGTATAACAGGTTCGTTAGGTTAGTTGCGATGTGAGATGGATATCGTATGAGAGAGCTCAACGACTACAACACTCGTACGAGGTAGACGACCATTTGCTATTTCTAATATAATATATGTCAGACTAGACTCCCGTGACCCTTTATGTCACTCGAGATAATGTAAATAAATAGTATTGAAATTAATTCACTGCTGTTCGGTTTATAATATAATGGAGCCAGGGTTATATTAATACGCTAGTACTTGCGTGTCATGCTGACATAATTATTGATAATAATTAGGCATATCTAATTGCTTCAATTAAATTACAGCTACAAATCAAAGTCATCGTAATTAGACCTCATTATATTCTCTAATTAGCATTTAATCTCTATGTATAAAGTTCGTGAGTTTGTTTGTTTGTTTGTTCACTCATTTCCCGTGGAGTAGAGACCTGAAATTAAATATATATTATTTATTACCTGAATAATGTTAAATAAAAGAAAATTAACACTATATTTCCAAAATTGGAGCCAGGGTAGCAAGTGTCTTGCGTGCTCGCAAAGTTATTTATAATAATTAGGCATATCTAATTGTTTCAATTAAATTACAGCTACAAATCAAAGTCATCGTAATTAGAGCTCATTATATTCTCTAACTAGACTACTACGTGACCTTTTGTGTCACTCAGAAATTATAGCAATAGTTATTGAAATTAATTCACTGCTTCTCGGTTTATAATAGAATTATTAGTTTATATTAATACGCAGGTAACTACGCGTGTCACGCTTTGTCATAATATTTATCAACAAACAAGTTCTTACGCTATATCAAGCCGAGGAAAGAACTTACAAAACAGTAAAGAGAGTGATTAGTAATGAGGAAGCAGTTCATTATCCAACTGAATTTCTTGACTCCGTGACTGCTCCTGGACTGCCTGCTCATAAGTAAAAACTTAAAGTAGGAGCACCATCATACTGCAATTTAGTAGCAGTAACAAATTTCATGTTACGAAACATGAGTGCCCCAAAAACTGTGCAACGGGACACGACTCTTGAGTTCATGCTATGCACAGATATGTCATAGAGGCAGACATCATGACTTGGTGTGGAATGGGGGAGTCTGTGAGTATACCATGCATACCATTGATTCCGAGCCACTATTATATGTTTCCGTTGAAGTGATTGCAAAGTCCCGTCAGAGTCTATTTCGCAATGACGTTAACTAAGTCACAAGGGTAAACATTCTCTAATGCAGGAATTAAACCAAGCGAGACCAAGTTTTTCTCACATGGTCAACTCTAATTAACTTGCTCCAAGAGAAAGAAGTTCCAACTGTTTGTTCTTCCATAAACCTGAAGGACAGACAGCTAATGCAGTGTATACAGAGGCATTTGCTTAACACTGTACTAATAATGGTATTCTCTACCATTCTATAATTTCTAATGGTATATTGAAATACCAAGTATAATAAAATTTTTGACGGGTAAGTTTCCTAGTCATAAAATAAGAAAAAAGTATCGTTCAAGGAAGTTCTGAAGTTTCAAGAAGTTCAAGTTCAAAGTTTGTAGGTCTATTAATTTATAAATGTTATTTTCCGATTAACGTATTTATAGTATTTTGAATGTAAAAGTCCTTTTTATATGTTTTACATTATCTAAAGGTTTTAATTTAAAAACTTGTCGAATTATAATTTATGAAAAAAAAACTTTAATTTATTCCACTATCAGCTGGTTGTTTTTCAATATTTTAATGATAAGATATAAAGTAATTTAAATTATGGAAAGAGGAGAGGGGAATATTTCATTGTATGTTGTGGCTAGCCTGAATGATTATAATCAGGTGACTTTTGGCGGGAGGTAGTGGGGTGAAGAGCTCCCCACTATTTTAAGAAAAATTAATGAAACAGGCATTCTTGCCCATACGACTTTGGGAGTAGGACCCCCCCTCCCCCCTGAAAAACTTCCCCTAACGGTTTCAACCCCTCTCTTTTAGTCAAGTCTGTGTTCCCAACAGTAATATCGTCTTATATCTCACCCCATAGGAACAACCCTTAACTATTCAACGTTCACCTTAGCCATATTAATATAAGGTAAGTAATTAACATTCTCTTATCAGTAGTAATATCTATTGTTTGATAACAAAAAAATAATCTTTTACAACACGTGGTATTCTTAAAACATGTTATCGTATTTTATATTTAAAAAAAAATGTTTTACGCTATAGTTTAATCTTTTAAAACAATCTTTTTATTTTAATCAATCAACAAACTTAATAAATGTTTTATTTTTAAAAAAAAAAAATAAAAATAAAAAGAGAAATAGAAGTTCTTTTTAGTTCGTTCTATTAAGTGGTGCTACCTGGCGGTATATTTTACAACTAATTCACCCCTCACGTGTTCCTGTTACCAGGGGGAAGTTAAAACAAACCCTTCCAAATCGAATTGTACTCCTTCATAAAAGGCTTGTTATTAAAGAATTTTTTAACCATTTTTGAGGAAAACCTCCAGCTATTATCATACCACTGATGGTTCAATAATGTCAAAAAAAACATTTTGTTATCAGAATAAAAAGAAATTTATATTTTCTTCTAAAATACCTAAAAAAGACGTTAAAATCAAATATTAATTATGGTTTACTTTGAAAACACGTGACATAAATTACTTTATTTCATTTGTTATTAAGATTCTACGTATTCAATACGTAGAAACGTATAGCAATACGTGAATTGAGTGCTGCAACATAATGATTTGAGTTTTTTTTTGCTGTTTCATATTTCATGTATAATTATAATAAGCATTATCATTGCCTAATTATTGTAATTGTAATTAATTATAATTGGCTAATTATATATCTGGCATAGTCACTCCTGTCCATTGGCTAATTACATCAGACTGTATACATATTTAACGTCGTCTTTTTACATTCATCTGTCCCATAATGCATAATTACATCTGACTCATAATGCATAATGCATGCTTTCACTATTATAATCCCATCATAATGAAACTATTCAAATTTTTAACGGATTTCATTACGAAAAAACTGGGTTAACGATCGATTTAAAGATTTTTTTTTCGAAACAAGCAACCAAAACTTAATTAAAAAAAAAATATCGTGGATCAACTTTCATTAATTTTTTTCTTAATGACTTAATTTATTACGGAGTACCGTTCAATTTAGTTGTCTTTATGAGCTAAAATTAACTAAATATAGTCAAAATGCGTTTTAGTTATCAAGAACGTTTAATTTTTAAGCAGCAAATACAATATGAATAATACGTCACCAGAAAAAATGCATAGAAGATAAACGTAGTTTAAATTACATTCAATTTTTTTTATTACCAATTCTTATTCTTATGTTGTTTTTCATGAACTAAAAATGACAGTTCCAAAATGACTATATATAGTCATAATACATGGTAGCCATAATTTTACGACTTGCAGAATAAACGTTTTTTTAATTTTTCAAGCAGCAAAAACAATGTTAATAAAATTTTTATTTAAAAAATAAATACACGTGGTTTGAATTGCATTAAAATGCGTTTTAACGACTAACTTATAATTTTCCTACAGATTAGAGTTATTTTTTAGTTTGTCTTTCATAACTAAATATGCCTACATTTAGTAATAATACATCATAGTCATAATTTGTAAGACGTTAAATAATAACCGTTTAATTTTTTTTTTAAGAATATTCCTTTGTCTTGAAGTCGCTGTAAAACATTTTTTTTTATCATTGATTGTATTTCTTTTCATTTTTGTTTGTTGTTGTTGTTGTTGTTGTTGCTACTGCTTTAATATTGTTATATTTTGTTTTAAAATCCCTTAAACGATTAAACTCTTTAAACAATACCTTATTTTTTTTTAAATTACGATAAAAACAGGGATTTTTATGGCGAAAAAATCAATATATTGAAGTTTCAAACTGATTTATCAACTTCAAAGACCATTGGGTATATTTTTTTACATTTTTAAAACGATATTTCCCTTTATTTCTAAATTTCTATTACTAATGTATTCAAACAAATAATTAAATTTCCCCTTATAACTCGAAAGAAATGTTAGTTATTCTTTTTTCTTCAATATTGATTTAATAGCAGAATCAAAAATATATTTCTACATATAATTTTTTTTTAAAAAAAAAACTGTTTTGTAAATATTTATTTTTAATTATAAATATTAAATCATTGATTTAAAAGCAATGCTAAACTAAGTAAGGGAAACTTTAGTTTAAATTCTGATTGACTTTTTTTTTTCGTTCTATGATTCTTTTTTGTAAATATAACTGAAACAGTTCCTTGATTTTGATTGGATATGTTTCTGCATAATTTCCTTGATTTGAAAGCAATGCTAAACTAAGTAAGGTAAACTTTAGTTTAAATTTTGATTGACTTTTTTTCGTTCTATGATTCTTTTTTGTAAATATAACTGAAACAGTTCCTTGATTTTGATTGGAATGTGTTTCTGTATAACTTCCTTGATAGAAATAAGTATACATACTAAATGTAAACACTATTCCTTATAGTGACGCATTCCTTATTACAATGACGCAGTGTAAAAACTTTGTAATTACTGTGACTAATTAAATTAATGATATAATTAGTAATCGCAATTAATTAATTGTTTCCTTTGTTTGAACATGGAACTATCTTAACATTTAATAACAACACGTGTGTGTAGGCATGGACAAACCATGCTCATTACTGTCTCTCAAGACTTATAACGGTACTTTTACAAAGGACTTTAATAGTTACCGTCTTTTTAGTAATCTAAGTGTTAGTTTTTAGAATGGTCAGTTATCCATGATTCATAGAGCATATTAACACGATGTGTGTGTAGGCATGGACAAACCATGCTCACTACTGTCTCTCAAGACTTTATAATGGTACTTTTACAAAGGACTTAATAGTTACCGTCTTTTTAGTAATCTAAGTGTTTTTAGAATGGTCAGTTTTCCATGATTCATAGAGCATATTAACACCATGTGTGTGTAGGCACGGACAAACCATGCTCACTACTGTCTCTCAAGACTTTATAATGGTACTTTTACAAAGGACTTTAATAGTTACCGTCTTTTTAGTAATCTAAGTGTTAGCTTTTAGAATGGTCAGTTCTCCATGATTCATAGATTATAATAGCACCATGTGTGTGTAGGCATGGACAAACCATGCTCATTACTGTCTCTCAAGACTTTACAATGGTACTTTTACAAAGGACTTAATAGTTACCGTCTTTTTAGTAATCTAAGTGTTAGCTTTTAGAATGGTCAGTTATCCATGATTCATAGAGCATATTAACACCATGTGTGTGTAGGCATGGACAAACCATGCTCACTACTGTCTCTCAAGACTTTATAATGGTACTTTTACAAAGGACTTAATAGTTACCGTCTTTTTAGTAATCTATGTGTTTTTAGAATGGTCAGTTCTCCATGATTCATAGAGCATAATAGCACCATGAGTGTGTAGGCATGGACAAACCATGCTCATTACTGTCTCTCAACACTTTATAATAGTACTTTTACAACGGACTTTAATAGTTACGTGTTTTTAGTAATCGAAGTATTAGCTTTTAGAATGATCAGTTATCCATGATTCATAGAGCATATTAACACGATGTGAGTGTAGGCATGGACAAACCATGCTCACTACTGTCTCTCAAGACTTTATAATGGTACTTTTACAAAGGACTTAAATAGTTACCGTCTTTTTAGTAAATCTAAGTCTTCACTTCTCTGTCGACAATAAGTTTTTATTAATCCACTGGGTTAACGCTGTGGTATCTGATAACCATAGCCGAGGTTGAGCCATGAATATACTTCGTTCATTCTTATGTCATTTTGACAAACCTTTATAAACAGTTATATGTACATTTAGTGAAAAGAATATTAGAAATAATAAAATGTTTAAATGGAAAATGGAAAACAAGAGAATGTTACTGTAGTATATGTTATGATATAAACTGCATGTCATTGTGATCTATAGAATTACATCTATACTCTTATATAATCTACAGAAGAAATGAAATCTACTTCTATACTGAGATGTGATGTGCAGAAACCAACTTCGAGACTGGTATGTAATACAGAAACTTACTTCTAGATTGATATTAGATCTACAGAAACATATATCTAGACTGTTATGTAATCTACAGAAGAAATGAAATCTACTTCTAGACTGTTATGTAATCTACAGAAGAAATGAAATCTACTTCTAGTCTGGTATGTAATCTACAGAAACGTACATCTACACTGTTATGTAATCTACAGACGAAATGAAATCTACTTCTAGACTGTTATGTAATCTACAGAAGAAATGAAATCTACTTCTAGTCTGGTATGTAATCTACAGAAACGTACATCTACACTGTTATGTAATCTACAGAAGAAATGAAATCTACTTCTAGACTGGTATGTAATCTACAGAAATCTACTTCTAAAATGATATTAGATCTACAGAAACATATATCTAGACTGTTATGTAATCTACAGAAGAAATGAAATCTACTTCTAGTCTGGTATGTAATCTACAGAAACGTACATCTACACTGTTATGTAATCTACAGAAGAAATGAAATCTACTTCTAGACTGTTATGTAATCTACAGAAGAAATGAAATCTACATCTAGTCTGGTATGTAATCTACAGAAACGTACATCTACACTGTTATGTAATCTACAGAAGAAATGAAATCTACTTCTAGACTGTTATGTAATCTACAGAAGAAATGAAATCTACTTCTAGACTGTTATGGAATCTACAGAAGAAATGAAATCTACTTCTAGACTGGTATGTAATCTACAGAAATCTACTTCTAGAATGATATTAGATCTACAGAAACATATATCTAGACTGTTATGTAATCTACAGAAGAAATGAAATCTACTTCTAGACTGGTATGTAATCTACAGAAGAAATGAAATCTACTTCTAGTCTGGTATGTAATCTACAGAAACGTACATCTACACTGTTATGTAATCTACAGAAGAAATGAAATCAACTTTTAGACTGTTATGTAATCTACAGAAGAAATGAAATCTACTTCTAGTCTGGTATGTAATCTACAGAAACGTACATCTACACTGTTATGTAATCTACAGAAGAAATGAAATCTATTTCTAGGCTGGTATGTAATCTACAGAAACGTACATCTACACTGTTATGTAATCTACAGAAGAAATGAAATCTACTTCTAGGCTGGTATGTAATCTACAGAAATCTACTTCTAGAATGATATTAGATCTACAGAATCATATATCTAGACTGTTATGTAACCTACAGAAGAAATGAAATCTACTTCTAGTCTGGTATGTAATCTACAGAAACGTACATCTACACTGTTATGTAATCTACAGAAGAAATGAAATCTACTTCTAGACTGGTATGTAATCTACAGAAACGTACATCTACACTGTTATGTAATCTACAGAAGAAATGAAATCTACTTCTAGACTGGTATGTAATCTACAGAAATCTACTTCTAGAATGATATTAGATCTACAGAAACATATATCTATACTGTTATGTAATCTACAGAAGAAATGAAATCTACTTCTAGTCTGGTATGTAGTCTACAGTAACGTACAACTAGACTGTTATCTAATCTACAGAAGAAATGAAATCTACTTCTAGACTGTTATGTAATCTACAGAAGAAATGAAATCTACTTCTAGTCTGGTATGTAGTCTACAGTAACGTACAACTAGACTGTTATCTAATCTACAGAAGAAATGAAATCTACTTCTAGACTGTTATGTAATCTACAGAAGAAATGAAATCTACTTCTAGTCTGGTATGTAATCTACAGAAACGTACATCTACACTGTTATGTAATCCACAGAAGAAATGAAATCTACTTCTAGACTGGTATGTAATCTACAGAAGAAATGAAATCTACTTCTAGTCTGGTATGTAATCTACAGAAACGTACATCTACACTGTTATGTAATCTACAGAAGAAATGAAATCTACTTCTAGACTGTTATGTAATCTACAGAAGAAATGAAATCTACTTCTAGTCTGGTATGTAATCTACAGAAACGTACATCTACACTGTTATGTAATCTACAGAAGAAATGAAATCTACTTCTAGACTGGTATGTAATCTACAGAAATCTACTTCTAGAATGATATTAGATCTACAGAAACATATATCTAGACTGTTATGTAATCTACAGAAGAAATGAAATCTACTTCTAGACTGGTATGTAATCTACAGAAACGTACATCTACACTGTTATGTAATCTACAGAAGAAATGAAATCTACTTCTAGACTGTTATGTAATCTACAGAAGAAATGAAATCTACTTCTAGTCTGGTATGTAATCTACAGAAACGTACATCTACACTGGTATGTAATCTACAGACGAAATGAAATCTACTTCTAGACTGGTATGTATTCTACAGAAATCTACTTCTAGAATGATATAAATCTACAGAAACATATATCTACACTGTTATGTAATCTACAGAAGAAATGAAATCTACTTCTAGACTGTTATGTAATCTACAGAAGAAATGAAATCTACTTCTAGACTGTTATGTAATCTACAGAAGAAATGAAATCTACTTCTAGTCTGGTATGTAATCTACAGAAACGTACATCTACACTGGTATGTAATCTACAGACGAAATGAAATCTACTTCTAGACTGTTATGTAATCTACAGAAGAAATGAAATCTACTTCTAGTCTGGTATGTAATCTACAGAAACGTACATCTACACTGTTATGTAATCTACAGAAGAAATGAAATCTACTTCTAGACTGGTATGTAATCTACAGAAACTTACTTCTAGATTGATATTAGATCTACAGAAACATATATCTAGACTGTTATGTAATCTACAGAACAAAAGAAATCTACTTCTAGAGTGGTATGTAAGCTACAGAAACCTACTTCTAGATTGATATTAGATCTACAGAAACATATATCTAGACTGTTATGTAATCTACAGAACAGAAGAAATCTACTTCTAGACTGGTATGTAAGCTACAGAAACCTACTTCTAGATTGATATTAGATCTACAGAAACATATATCTAGACTGTTATGTAATCTACAGAACAAATGAAATCTACTTCCAGACTGGTATGTAATCTACAGAAACCTACTTCTAGATTGATATTAGATCTACAGAAACATATATCTAGACTGTTATGTAATCTACAGAAACATATATCTAGATTGATATTAGATCTACAGAACAAATGAAATCTACTTCCAGACTGGTATGTAATCTACAGAAACCTACTTCTAGATTGATATTAGATCTACAGAAACATATATCTAGACTGTTATGTAATCTACAGAAACCTACTTCTAGATTGATATTAGATCTACAGAACAAAAGAAATCTACTTCCAGACTGGTATGTAATCTACAGAAACTTACTTCTAGATTGATATTAGATCTACAGAAACATATATCTTGACTGTTATGTAATCTACAGAAGAAATGAAATCTACTTCTAGACTAGTATGTAATCGACAGAAATCTATTTGTAGACTGGTATGTAATCTACAGAATCCTACTTCTAGAATGATATTAGATCTACAGAAACATATAGCTAGACTGTTATGTAATCTACAGAACAAAAGAAATCTATTTCTAGACTGGTATGTAATCTACAGAAACCTACTTCTAGAATGATATTAGATCTACAGAAACATATATCGAGACTGTTATGTAATCTACAGAACAAAAGAAATCTATTTCTAGACTGGTATGTAATCTACAGAAACTTACTTCTAGATTGATATTAGATCTACAGAAACACATATCTAGACTGTTATGTAATCTACAGAAGAAATGAAATCTACTTCTAGACTGGTATGTAATCTACAGAAACATAAATCTAGACTGGTATGTAATCTACAGAAGAAATGAAATCTACTTCTAGACTGGTATGTAATCTACAGAAGAAAAGAAATCTACTTCTAGACTGGTATGTAATCTACAGAAACTTACTTCTAGATTGATATTAGATCTACAAAAACATATATCTTGACTGTTATGTAATCTACAGAACAAAAGAAATCTATTTCTAGACTGGTATGTAATCTACAGAAACGTACATCTAGACTGTTATGTAATCTACAGAAGAAATGAAATTACTTCTAGACTGGTATGTAATCTACAGAAACTTACTTCTAGATTGATATTAGATCTACAGAAACATATATCTTGACATTATGTAATCTACAGAACAAAAGAAATCTATTTCTAGACTGGTATGTAATATACAGAAACGTACATCTAGAGTGTTATGTAATCTACAGAAGAAATGAAATCTACTTCTAGACTGGTATGTAATCTACAGAAGAAATGAAATCTACTTCTAGACTGGTATGTAATCTACAGAAACTTACTTCTTGATTGATATTAGATCTACAGAAACATAAATCTAGACTGTTATGTAATCTACAGAAGAAATGAAATCTACTTCTAGACTGGTATGTAATCTACAGAAGAAATGAAATCTACTTCTAGACTGGTATGTAATCTACAGAAACTTACTTCTAGATTGATATTAGATCTACAGAACATATATCTTGACTGTTATGTAATCTACAGAACAAAAGAAATCTATTTCTAGACTGGTATGTAATCTACAGAAACGTACATCTAGACTGTTATGTAATCTACAGAAGAAATGAAATCTACTTCTAGACTGGTATGTAATCTACAGAAACTTAGTTCTAGATTGATATTAGATCTACAGAAACAGAAATCTAGACTGTTATGTAATCTACAGAAGAAATGAAATCTACTTCTAGACTGGTATGTAATCTACAGAAACTTACTTCTAGATTGATATTAGATCTACAGAAACATAAATCTAGACTGTTATGTAATCTACAGAAGAAATGAAATCTACTTCTAGACTGGTATGTAATCTACAGAAGAAATGAAATCTACTTCTAGACTGGTATGTAATCTACAGAAACCTACTTCTAGATTGATATTAGATCTACAGAAACATAAATCTAGACTGTTATGTAATCTGCAGAAGAAATGAAAGCTACTTCTAGACTGGTATGTAATGTACAAATAGTAGTACGTACTGGAAAAATACCAAGCCCTCAAGATGTCTACAAATATAGATGAAACGTCGACTTAAAGGTGTTTTACTGTATCATGTTAGACCAAACGTCGTTAAAAAAAGAAAAATAATGTTAAAACATGTGTATAACTGATACATAAACATATTCTATACATTGTCCACCTAATTTTGAATCACCCTGTGTATGTTTCTGGCTTGTATTTATTAGGATTTATTATAATGTGCGTTTTAGTTTCATATTGTGGTTTGTTCATTGATTGTTACTTCACGTGTTTATGTGAAATATTTTTATCTATAAATATATGCATTATTCATGCTCAGACAATCATTAATATTCCATACTGGATTGTGATTATCTTCACAACTATATGCATTATTCATTTTCTATCTGTCATATATGGCCGTATTGTTAACGTAACGTATTTATATTCTATGCATAATTCATGTTACTTCTATGAAGAGTCGAGAATTAAGTAAAAGGATCCATTACACCTTGATAATATAACAGTCAGGTTAGATCATATATCAAATTAGTTTTATGTTACTTGAGATGGTGACCCAACATAAAAAAAATAATTTTCAATCAACTATTTTTTCCGTATGGATCCTACTTTCTGATATTGTCACAACAAAGTAGATTAGATTAAGATATATCGATCAGAAAAGCGATTCGATTAGAATCGATTACGAATTAGATAAAGACGTATTTTCTTTTCTTAAAAGTTCACTGAATCGATTAATTTCTTCGAATATCTTTTGTTTTGGATATAAATATCGCTGTAGAAATCAATAAACATAAAATTATATCCTTTTGTAGAAAAGAGCTTAGTGGTTAACGTGCTCGCCTCTGGGCTGGTAGTCAGGGGTTCGATCCCCAGCTGGACTTCGATTTATTCATACGAGAGATGAATAAATCAGAGTATGTTGTCCCTCGGAGATGATGTTAGGTCGTCGGTCCCGAGCCTGTACGATGTCAGGTACACGTTAAAGAACCTTACTCGAAATGTACTTGAGTTAAGCAAAATTTGGGAATCCCAATGTAGAATCTCTCATAAAACAAAAAATCCGATAAACGGTAGACGTTATCCCCAGTGTTTCATACCAACTTGAGATCACTTTCTCAATTATATGGATTATTCATTTTCAGGCTATCATTATGCAGTCATATCAGTCACGTGTTTATAAATATATGATCAAACCACAATATATTTATTTTTTTCAAAATCCCACTCTTCTCACTAGACGTTTTCTGCATCTAGTGTTTCAGTTGGGTTTTTGACTGACGAAGACCGCTTGTTCCATTTGAAAGATAGTCTTGTTTTCCCATTTCATATTGTGATTTGTTCATTGATTGTTACTTCACGTGTTTATGTGAAATATTTTTATCTATAAATATATGCATTATTCATGCTCAGACAATCATTAATATTCCATACATACTGTATTGTGATTATCTTCACAACTATATGCATTATTCATTTTCTACCTGTCATTTATGGCAGTATTATTAACTAACGTATTTATATTCTATGCATAATTCATGTTACTTCTATTAAGTGTATGCTATGCCACACCTTGCTTATTTTCTCAATTTAAATTTTCATTGAGAAAATTTAAATGTAAATATATTTAATGCATATATTTATAGATATAAACACGTGACTGATATGACTATATAATGAATTGAATGATTCGAAATGAATAATGCATATAATTGTGAAGATGACACAAATTAGTATAAAATACTAATTATAGTATTTATTAATTAATTCCTTTTCAAACTGTCATTATAAGCTCATATCAGTCACGTATTTATATATATAAACATAGTTCTATATAATCTACGTGGAAATTGTATAAGTAATGTGAGTATGAATAATGCATATAATTGTGAATATAATCCCAAGTTGGTACGAAATACTAATTATTGAATGAACATGAATGATGTGTATATTATGAATGTAAAGTAAACACGTTATTGATGAGAGAATATAATGTAGATGGAAAATGAATAATGCATTTAATTTTGAATATAATCACAATCTAGTATGCAACACTAATGATAGTCTGGGCATGAATAATGCATTTGTTTATAAATATAAATGCTTGAATGGTAAGGCTATATAATGTCAGATTGAAAATGAATGATGCATATAATTGAGCAAATAAGCAAGATCTGGTATGAAATACTCTTGATATAAGTAACATGAATAATTCATATATTTATGAATACGTGACTGATACGACCATATACTGTCGTATGCACAATATATATTATTATATGCACAATAATGCATACAATTGTGAAGATAAATACAATCTATGGAATACTAATGATAGTCTGAGCATGAATAATGCATATATTTATAGCTATAAACACGTGACTGATATGATGTATAATGAATTGAATGATTCAAAATGAATAATGCATATAATTGTGAAGATGACACAAATTAGTATAAAATAATAATGATAGATTGAACATGCATAATGCATATAATTATGCATATTTTCGCGTGTTGATATGACTATATAATAGCAGATTGAAAATGAATAATGCATGTGAAGATAATCACAATTTGGGATGAAATACTAATGATAGAATGGATATGAATAATGCATATAAGAGTGAAGATTATCACGATTTATATGAAATACTAATGATACAATGCACATGCATAATGTATGTAGTTATGACTATTTTCACGTGATAGATATTAGTATATAATGGCAGATTGAAAATGAATAATGCATATAACTATGAATACACGCATGATTTCATTCTTACAGTTTGTAGTAAACTTAAAGCTTCAAAAATTTATTTATTTGGAGCCTTAAAAATGTAAAAAAATATAATAAGTAAAAATACGTAATATATTTCGTAATTTTGAAAATAGCCTTGTAATACAAGATTTTCGGTATACACACTTTTGTTTCTTCTTGGAATTTGGTCAGGGTTAATATATGGAATTACCTTTTCGTCAACGTTTCGTCTTTATTTTAAGACATCCTCAGGGCTATAAACTAACAAAAAACAATTGACATTTGTCATATCTACTTTACATTCATCATAAAAAAATTCAAAAAAAAATACTTACTCAAGGTTAGCTTCTAATACCGAACCAACAAAAAGCCGTTATTTGTCATTGCATGTGCTGCTACCCAGCGACATTTATTGAAAACACTGTTTTTTTTTTATATTACAATTAATCCATGACAATATAAACTAAAATAACATTGGAACATTAGCTATTTTATGAATGGAACTATAAATCTTGTTTACGTAATTAAATAATTTACGTAATACAGACATTTGAGAAGTGTTAACATGCAGTGGTCATGACTCAGCGAAGTTGAAATACAATACCTACAAGATATCAGTTCTTACTTAGCTCAGAGGTCGGTGACCTGATTCAAGTGAAAAAAGATGCAGTGTCATAGCAAGGTGGGGGGGGGGGGTGAAAATAGAAAATAAAAAACATTAAATTAATAAAAAGCTAACAACAAATCTGAAATTTTATGCCAAAATGAGTTTTTAAGGTCGTAATTTTTTTTACGTTTTATATGTGTTATAATTTTTTTTAAAACGAATTTTTCAACCACAAAGTGTTTATAAAAAATTAAAAATGTTTTCCTTATCTCGACAACATATATTCAACACTGTTACTTTACTATAAGTAAAGTATAGTGATCGTAAAAAAATTCTACTTGGAGATTTTGACGGAATTATTTTTCGTTTTTATCGAAGTTTGGTCTAGCTTCAAAAATACAATACCTTTTAGCCGATGTTTCGTCTATATTTGTAGACAGACATATTCAGGGTTACATGAAAACAGAATTTAATATTAAATTCTGTATTGATGTAGCCCTGAATATGTCTGTCTACAAATATAGACGAAACATCGGGTTAAAGGAGTTGATTTTTTTGAAGCTAGACCAAACCTCGATAAAAAAAAAAGAAAAAATAGTGTAACATTTAAAAATAAATTTATTTTGAATTTTTTTAAAACTAGTTTTCTTCCCAAACAATAGGGATCTTCGTCTTTATGGGGCCCATTTTTGTGTAAAATATCAACTTGATCCATCAAAGATTCTGCACCGTAGCGTGGTAACAAGCAATGCTAACACACGCACCCACCCACCCACACACACACACACACACAGACATCATCGTAAAAACTTGATAAAACGACTTCTGGGACCTCAAAACATGTAAATCCGTCAAAATCTCGAGATCGAATTTTTTCACGATCACTATACTTTACTTATAGTAAAGTAATAAATTTATTTTGAATTTTTTTCGAAACTAGTTTATTTAATGGAGTTTTGAAAAGTAGATAATTTGAATTTTACGTTTTTGTTTTTTAAAAATCTTTGTTTTTCTTTGATGATGACTCTGTGTATGTATACGAGTATTGTAATAAGATGTATTAAAACTCACTTTTTCAATATTTCGACCGCCATTACGATCGAAATATTGAAAAGTGAGTCTTTTTTTATGTTTCAGTCTATGTGTCACTGTTTATTTTAACTGTTATATATATATATATATAATGAATAATGCATATGTCCCTGGGTGCAGACTTCATATATCGTTAGTCACCACTGTCAGGCCCTTTGACATCAATATATATATATATATATATATTCAATGTTTTGTTATTGAGGGCTAGGTCAAATAAAAGAAAATAAACACTCCTTTCTAGACCAATAAAAGAAAATAAACTCCTTTCTAGGCCAAATTTGACCTTTATTTGACCTAGCCCTAAATAACAAAACATTGAATTGAATAGAAGAGGTCAATAACAATTTTTTGAGTTTATATATATATATATATCTTTCAACCGTAACAAGCGGTCTTCGTCAGAGTCTTGTTTTCCCATTCTTATTGTAGTTTAATCATTGATTGTTGTTTCACGTGTTTATGTGAAATCTTTTTTTATATATATATATATATATATATACCACAATTAAAAGAAACGGTCCAGCGGACTTTTTTACAATAAAATAAAAAACGAAGGAAACACACAGAAAGACACAGACATAACTCACATCGATATTTCGACAATCGTCGTCATCAGGAGGTGCGAAGAGCGAAGAGTCCCGCAGGAAGACAGGGCGGTACTATATTTATATATATATGTTTATATGTTTATATATATAATATATATTATATATATATTATATTATAATTATATATATATTATATATATATATATTTATACTATGTTTATATATATATATATATATTTTTTGCAATATTACCAAAATTAAATAGAAACTTATATTTAAAAAAAACAGGAAACAGGTTGCAAGTTATTGGAATCTAATTTCAACAAGCGCTCCTCCCCCCCCCCCCCATCAACCCCCTCTTAACCATCACTTTACTATAGGGGTGGGGGGTGGTAGAGGAGGGGTGGGGGAGGAAATCAGTCGACTTCCGAGGACAAGTCACGGAGGTGACTCAATCATTTTATTACTTCATCAAATTGAGTGAGTCACTACGGGGATGTTCATGTTGGGACTTGACGCTAAATATATCCTCTACATATATATATATATATATATATATATATATATAATTAAAGTTACAGCTAGAGAACACAAGAAAAAGGACGAACACTCACGAATCTCGATAATTTCGGCGTCTTGCCGTCTTCAGGAGAGTAGAAAGAAAGAAAATAAAAGGAGAAAGAATGAAGGAACGGAGACGTAAATGCGTCCACTGGCCGATGTAAACTGGCGCTATAATATAATATATATATATATATATATATATATATTATATATATATATATATACTTTTTTTCGTTGGAAATACGATCCAACTTGGACAAATATAGTTCAATCAACAACGTCTCTGATCCAGTGCGCTTGGTTTCCCTCTCTTATCTCTCCTGAAGACGGTTCAAACCGAAAATTAGAGACTGTAAGTGTGTTCTTCTGATTTCTCTATGTTTCTTTGTTTATATTGAACTACGAGTATATATATATATATGATCAAACCACAATAAGAAATGGGAAAACAAGACTAAGATCTTTCAACCGTAACAAGCGGTCTTCGTCAGAGTCAAAAACCCAACTGACTATATATATATATATATATATATAGTAGTTCAATATTGATAAAGAAACATAGAGAAATTGAAAACACACTCTTACAATCTCTAATTTTTGGTTGAACTGTCTTCAGGAAAGATAACAGAGGGAAACCAATGCACTGGTATGTATTATATATATATATATATATATATATATATATTATAAATATTATTATAAAATTTCATATAAACACATGAAATAACAGTCAATGATCAAACCACAATAAAAATGGGAAAACAAGACTAAGATCATTCAACCGAACAAGCGGTCTTCGTCAGAGTCAAAAACCCAACTGGATCCAACATCCAGTTGGGTTTTTGACTCTGACGAAGACCGCTTGTTACGGTTCAAAGATCTTAGTCTTGTTTTTCCATTTCTTATTGTGGTTTGATCATTGATATATATATATAGATATATATATATATATATATTATACCAACCGTCGCTTCACAAGTGCGCATGGTGTCCCTATCTCAACTCTCCTGATGACGGTTCAACCGAAAATTAGAGACAGTAAGTCTGTTTGTTCCTTAGTTCTGTGTTTGTGATTCATCGTGATACGTATATATATAAACTAGAATTTAAAAAAGAACACATAGAAAGGAAACAACTGAACTCACTACTATATTTCGATGTCCTCGTCTTCAGGAAAAGAGTGAATCACTCCAAAGGCTGACAACGACTGCCTTTATATATATATATATATATAATATATATATATAAGAAGAGAGAAGAGAAGAGAGAGAGAGAGAGAGAGAGAGAGAGAGAGAGAGAGAGAGAGTTCAGGCTAAATATATCCTCTATATAATTATATATATATAAAATAAATTCAAAACGAAGGAAACACACAGAAAGATACAGACATAACTCACATCGATATTTCGACCATTGTCGTCGGCATTATATCATATTTTATATATATATATTATATATATATATATAACAGATTCAATAATATATCGACCGTTTGATAGAATATGTGTGTTCTCTAATCGGGATTCGGTCAATTTTCCAGGATAAAAAATCAAACTCTCGTTGCCGACGTTTCGGTTTTTATTTTAAAACCTTTTTCATAGGCAGAAGTAAGAATTTTTTTAACTAAGAAAATGAAATTTACATTATTTATAAAGGAATTAACAATGTTAACCTGACAAAAGCTTCGATTAGTCTAATCTCTGAGATTAGACGAATCGAAAGTCTGTAAAGTCGACTTTTGTGTAACTTTAATGTGTTACTTTTTAGTTAAGTTAATGTGTAACTTTAGTAACTAATATAATAAATAAATAAATAAACCTAAAAATTAAAAATAAACTAGCCATAAACGTTCAGTGTGACGCAATGACAAGACAGGGATTACTATTGCTATAATAATGTTACGATTTTATTCCTAAATATTAGTTGATATATTCACTCAATTTTCTTATTCTAGTCGAAGGTTTTGTCAGGTTAACATTGTTAATTCCTTTATAAATAATGTAAATTTCATTTTCTTAGTTAAAAAATTCTTACTTCTGCCTATGAAAAAGGTTTTAAATAAAACCGAAACATTGGCAACGACAGTTTGATTTTTTATCCTGGAAAATTGACCGAACCCCGATTAGAGAACACACCTATATATATATATATATATATATATATATATATAGATATTGAGTACCGCCCTGTCTTTTTGTAGGACTCTTCGCTCTTCACACCTCCTGATGACGACGATGATCGAAATATCGATGTGAGTTATGTCTGTGTCTTTCTGTGTGTTTCCTTCGTTTTGAATTTATTTTATTTTATATATATATATACCATGATAAACGAAAAACGGTCCGGCAGGACAGATAATACTTAAAATAAACAGTGACAACATGACTGAAACAAAACAAAAAACTCACTTTTCAATATTTCGACCGCCATTACGGTCGAAAAAAAAGTTAAAGTTAAAAGTTAAAGTGTTTCTGATAAATAATATTTGAAATGAATTATCAAATGTGATGTTTATAATATTTTAAACTGACTTCAAAACTTTTTTGAAAATTGTTTTATCATTATACAAAATAGACTAAATTGACATAAAGAACACACAGTAAAGAAACAGAAACTCACTACTATATTTCGATGGCCTCTTCATCAGGAGGATAGAAAACGAGTCGTTCCGCAGGCAGTTTCTATCCGTCTGGTTACGAGGCTATCGAAATATAGAAGTTTCTGTTTCATTTCTGTGTGTTCTTTATGTCAATCGTAATTTAATGTGTAACTTTTCGATCCAAAAGACGAAAGCATATGATTCTATATATTAACCCTGACCGAATTCCAAGAAGAAGAAAAAGTATTATAAATACAGTGGAACCTCCACATACGAGATTAATTCGTTCCCGGATCGTGCTCGTATCTAGAGCGAATTTTTCCCATAAGAAATAACTGAAAACCAATTAATTTGCTCCCGGCCTCCCAAAATCATTCAAGTTAACCCTAAATAACTATGAACACATCTTCCTGATTACTAAAAACACATTAAAATAGTGACTGAACATAAAAGTACAGTAATAAGATAAATAAGATGATATTAACGGAATAAAATGCGAGTTTATTATGAGCATTTATTATGAGGACTTCCACTTAAAATTAAAGCTAACTTTATGAAAAACTAAATTTTTTTACGGCACTAATTTAGTTATGCACTTTTTTCTGCTTTTTTTTTGCTTTTTAACATTACTGTATCAGTTTTTACTTTTCTTCGCTTTCTTTTGCCCTTTCAGCTAGAATCTCAACACTTTCACTTTCTATAGGTCTTTTGAAAAAAACTTATCCAAGGAGGTTTGTCTCTGCCTCCCTTTCAAAATGTTACGGAAATGTGTAAGGCGAGTGTCATTAAAAAGAGCTGTAGCACGACTAGTAGCCACTTGGAAATTCTCGTAACTTGGATTTTCTCTCGTATGTAGAGCAAGATTTTTGCTCGAAAGACCTCTCGTATCTCGAGTTTCTCGTAAGTAGAGTAGCTCGTATGTAGAGGTTCCACTGTATATATTTATAATAGCCTTACGATAGAAACGAATGGAACAGAATGGCAACAGTGTACTGTCAAGTGTACCTATAAAAATAATGGTGATATAAAAATAAGAAACATAAAAAATGTTAATCTGATGGTTAGAAAAGTAAAGCACCAAATTGATTTTATAATTAACCATACTTTGTGAAGTAAAAGACTTAGATTGTATAGCATAACAACTTACTCAATAATTTATTAATTTAATTATTCTAATTGATATTTAGTAATTAATTTCTGTATTATTCATATATTCAATAGTTAAATTAATCTGTAGATTCATATCAAAGGAAGAAAGCAGAAGTAAAGTCAAAACTCATTATAATAAAAATAGGATAACTGAGAGAAGTAAGTAAAGAATTCATAAAATAATAAAAATGTAAACAAGAATTTGGGTAACAAACTTTAGAATGACGCATTAACTGTGCATCATTATATCTGTTAATATTTGAAGCCTGTATATATCATTGTAATACGGTACTGTTTTCTTGACCACTAAATATTAACAAACACTTTTTCTTCTTCTCGGAGTTTGGTCAGGGTAAATATATGGAATCACCTTTTTGCTAACGTTTCGTCTTTATTTTAAGACATCCTCAGGGCTATAAACTAACAAAAAAACAATAAACAATGGACATTTGTCATTTCTACTTTAAAAAACATCATAAACAGATTGAAAAAAACTTACTCAAGGCTGGTTTCTGTTACATTACAACAACCGTTAACTGTCATTACATGTGCTGTTCCAAACGACATATTATTGAAACACTGTTTTTTTAGTACAATCATATATATTATAATATGTGTATAAGTATATATGTATATATATATATGAGTGTACTAAAAAAACAGTGTTTCAATAATATGTCACTTTGAGCAGCACATGTAATGACAGTTAACGGTTGTTGTAATGTAACAGAAACCAGCCTTGATTTATAGCCCTGAGGATGTCTTAAAATAAAGACGAAACGTTGGCAAAAAAGGTGATTCCATATATTTACCCAGACCAAACTCCGAGAAGAAGAAAAAGTGTTTGTTATATCATTGTATATAAATGTAGCTTACTAAATATCGAATACAGAACTCACTCGTTTCCGAGTACTACGGCAAAAGCCGATTTGCATTAACAATCTGTATAATATAAATAAGATAAGAGTGTAAGGTTTTATAATGCAATAAATGCTTATTATTATTTATAATAGCTTATAATTATAAATAATTAAGTTATAAAACAAAAATATAAATAATTTAGAAAGAGTTCTGCCTTAACTGAATGTGTGTGAGAGTATTAGATAGATTTGTCGGCTGGGATGGTGGTGGCTACACTGGGAAGCCAGACGATGCAGTGTTACCCAACACTTCCTCCATATCAACTTACCACCAGGGGTTTTATTTTATCATGTGTTGTGTTTTTTTTTTGTTCTCTTCTTTCTTTTGACTATCTGTAATGTCCTCTGGTATAAGGTTACCTTTAACTCCCTTCCTCTATTCCCTAATTCTAAATAATTTCTCCTATTCAAACATTCTTAAAGTGTTTTTAATTATTAAACCTATTAATACTACATATAAACAAATATATATATATATATACTTTTTTGATGAAAATACGATCCGAAATGGACAAATACAGTTCAATGAACATAAAGAAACGTAGAGAAATTAAAAACACACACTTACAGTCTCTAATTTTCGGTTGAACCGTCTTCAGGAGAGATAAGAAAGGGAAACCAAGCGCACTGGTACAGAGACGGTTGGAGACGGTCTCCAACCGTCTCTGTACCAGTGCGCTTGGTTTCCCTTTCTTATCTCTCCTGAAGACGGTTCAACCGAAAATTAGAGACTGTAAGTGTGTGTTTTTAATTTCTCTACGTTTCTTTAAGTACATTGAACTGTGTATCTATATAAATAAAATAATGATTTTGTCTGTACATTGCTTAGAACTGACTCATTTCAAGTTGTCTTTACGTTTCATACATTGGAGAAACCGAATCCACCCTTAGAAAAATTTCTGTCGGTTTGTCCGTTTGTCGGTTTATCTGTTTGTCCGCAAAACTTTGTCACAGGTAAACTCAGCTACCATAAGAAATATAAAGCTGAAACTTTTACAGTAGATTTGTGTAGGTCTAACTTAAAATATAGGCTCTGAATCGATTGGAAATTCAACGTAGAAGTGAAGTTATGGACGTTTAAAGCAAAAACGTTTGTCACAAGTAAACTCAGCCACCATAAGATATGTCGAGCTGAAACTTTGACACAGGATTTGTGTATGCCTAACTTAAAATATGGACTCTAAATAGATTGATAATTCAGTACAGAAGCGAAGTTATGGGGCTTTTAGCTGTATTTTCCTAACTTCATAGACAAGTTTGTTTTTAAAATACACAGGTGTGGCAAGTAGGTGTTAGTTGATTTTAATTTCAGTTGAGTATATGAATATATTACGTATTTGACATAATTGAAATGGTGTTTCACAGAGTTTATGATGTACTATCTATTAAGAATAAATGTTTTGTAAACGAGCAATTCTCAACTCATAATATGAACAGGCAGGAAAAATCAACAAACAAGTTCTTACGCTATATCATACCGAGGAAAGAACTTACAAGTCAGTAAAGAGATTGGATTAGTGATGAAGAAGCAGTTCATTATCTAATTGAATTTCTTGACCCTGAATTTATTTCTCCTGGACTGTCTGCCATGAGTAAAAACTTAAAGTAGGAACACCAATGATGCTGCAATTATAGCAGTAACAAATTTCATGTTACGAAACATGAGTGCCCCAAAACCTGTGCAACGGGACACGACTCTGAGTTCGTGCTCTACACAGATATGCCATAGAGGCGGACATAATGACTGGATGAGGTATTGGGGAGACTGTGTGTATACCACGCATACCATTGATTCAGAGCCACTGTCTGTTTCCGTTGAAATGATTGCAAAGTCCCGTCAGAGTCTATTTGGCAATGACGTTAACTAAGTCGCAAAGGGAGACTTTATCTAACGCAGGAATTCAAGTTAGCGAAACCAAGTTTTTCTCATATGGTCAACTGTAGTTTACTTGCTCAATAGTCAGTGGTTTCAACTGATTGTTCTTCCATGAACCTGAAGGACAGACAGCTAATGTAGTGTATACAGAGGCATTTGTTTAACACTGTATTAATAATGGTATTTTCTACTATTCTATAATTTCTAATTATAGTATTAGTAATATACTATAATTGATATTTTGGAATACCAAGTATAATAGAATTTTCGATTCCGTCAAAGACGGGTACGTTTGCTAGTATATATATATAACTTTAAATTACACAAAGCACGACACAGAAAAGAGAATAAAAAGAACACTTACAGAATTCAATATTTCGAACTGTTGTTCGTCATCAGGAGAGTAGACTAGAAGAGAGGACGAAGTGAGAGAGATCTCCCCACGTCGAAGAACGGAGCGCGAATATATATATATATATATAAAGTGAATATATTATATATATATTCACTTTAACACTAAAGTGAATATATATTATATATATATATATTCACTTTAACACTAAAGTGAAGTACTTCGCACTTCTTCCCGATGACGACGGATGTCGAAATATCGAAGTAAGTTCTGTAGTGTCTTTCTGTGTTCTTTTCTCTGTGTTAAAGTGTTTACTGTCCACACGGACCTTTCATTTTATTCGAAGTATATATATATATATATATTAGTATATTTAGGAAGCAGTCCTTCATTTATACAGGTTTGATTAAATAATACGCCATATTTACGGTTGATTAGTTTCCTTGTGTATTTCTCAAGGGATCTGAATAATCTTCTTGTACAAACATCTAAATTGAATAGAACATTTCCAATGGTTCCATTGTCTTTACATCTTGCATTTCCACTAATTTTACTATTGTCACAACAGTCACAACTAGTACTATTACTATTACTACTACTACTAGTAGTAGTAGTAGTAGTAATAGTAGTAATAGTAATAGTAGTAGTAGTAATAGTAATAGTACTAGTTGTGACTGTTGTGACAATAGTAAAATTAGTGGAAATGCAAGATGTAAAGACAATGGAACCATTGGAAATGTTCTATTCAATTTAGATGTTTGTACAAGAAGATTATTCAGATCCCTTGAGAAATACACAAGGAAACTAATCAACCGTAAATATGGCGTATTATTTAATCAAACCTGTATATATATATAATATATATATATATATATATATATTGATATAGTTTCTAGACCACTGATATTTCAAACTCACACAATGGGTTCTTGAGGATTTGGGTCATAAAACATATAACTCCTGATTATAAGATGACGTTTCGCCAAAGGTTATTTGGCATTTTCAAGGCTAAAAAACAATTTATTAACGACATAAGTAAATCAAGATAAATACATCACCGGACACCATCACGGTTTAGTGTCACGAACACGGCGCTTGGTGTCCCTCTCTCAACTCTCTTGATGACGGTTCAACCGAAAATTAGTTCTTAGTCGAAAAAATTCTTAATTCTGCCTATGAAGAAGGTTTTATGATAAAACCGAAATGTTGCCAATGAGAGTTTGATTTTTGAACCTAGAAAATTTTACTGAACCCCGATTAGATAACACACCGATATATATATATATATATGGAAGATTAATAATTAACAATAACTCTTGATATAATATATGAAATAAAACACCACAATAAAACAAATAATATTACATATAATGCTCTAAGGCCTTTCGTCAAAACATCATCAGAGAGCTAAATGAACCAAACAACAAGTATATTAGCAAGTTAACCTAATGAGTGAGGTTAACTTGCTAATATACTTGTTGTTTGGTTCATTTAGCTCTCTGATGATGTTTTGACGAAAGGCCTTAGAGCATTATATGTAATATTATTTTTTATTGTGGTGTTTAATTTCATATATATATATATATATATATATATATATATAGGTAACTCACCACAAATTAAAGAAGATAGTCGCTCTAAAGGGCCTTTTGTTTCACGTCGTCAGAGAGCAAGTGAATACAAGTTGTGAATACAACTTGTATTCACTTGCTCTCTGACGACGTGAAAACGAAAGGCCTTAGAGCGACTATCCTTTAATTTGTAGTGAGTTACCTGAATATTTATATCACGTGTTATTGTGACAATTTTCTATATATATATATATATATATATATTTGGAGTACTTGCCGTTGCGTCTACAACGTGCTTGGTCTCCCTTTCTCTTTTCTCCTGAAGACGGATTACCCGGAAATTTGAATCTGTAAGAGTTTTTGCTTACTCTGTGTGTTACTCTTATTGAATTTTGAACTCGTGTATATATATAAATGATAAAACTACAATATGAAATGGGGAAAAAAATACTAAAATCTTTCAACCACAAGAAGTGGTGTTCGTCAGAGTCAAAAACTCTGTTTTTAGTGGCGTAGCAACTATGTTTACCGTCGGGCAGGTCGTGGCAACGATATTTTCAATATACCAAAAAACCGTGGACACGTGCCACGTGTCTCTCTGGTAATGCCACTGTCCACAAATAACAATATAACTGACCGAAACAGAGCGGTGGGGGGGGGGGGGGGAGATTTCGACAATAAGAAAACTTAGAGATGACTTAGTTCTTTTTCTTTCTTTTTTTATCAAAGAATTGATTTCTAAAAAAACTTTTTTTTAAATAAAGATCTTTTTTGATATTTTCTGAATAGTCAAAAAAAAAAGATGTCTTATCAATTTAACGCTTTAATTAATACGTCCAAAAAACGCACTAATTTCTCAAAGTCAAAAAAAGATGTCTTATCAATTTAACGCTTTAATTAATACGTCTAAAAAACGCACTAATTTCTCAAAGTCAAAAAAAGATGTCTTATCAATTTAAAGCTTTAATTAATACGTCCAAAAAACGCACTAATTTCTCAAAGTCAAAAAAAGATGTCTTATCAATTTAACGCTTTAATTAATACGTCTAAAAAAACGCTGCGAAACAATCACAGAGCTTCAGTCAACAACCATTCCCATTTTCCCATTGCCATACATGCCAATAGCCACCGACTTCCCTTTAATGAGTGCCACAGGTTACAGATTCTGCGACAAATCCCCTAATTCACTAATAGTGATCTCTATACTTATGCAATAATTCTAAAGCAATAGAATAATTATAACAATATCCTTATGTCAATGTATAACAAAATAATACATAATCGTAATAACTGATTTATCAATAAATTCCTCTTTGTTACCGTACATATTAAAATGTAATAAATTACCATAATAGTAGTAATAGTAGTGCTAATTGTAAAACAATCATGTTGTAGCCCTGAAGATGACATAAATATATGTCGAAACGTCAACAAAAGGACTAGTTTAAAATCATTGGACCTCAACCTTCAAACAAGCTAAAAACATTTTACATTGAGCACATTTATTTCAACAAAACTGGTATGCTATTTTGTTGAAATAAGTGTGCTCAATCAATGTAACAATGTTTTTAGCCCTGAAGATGATATAAATATATATCGAAACGTTGGCAACGAAGTTTTTTGAATATTAGACCAAAAACCCTCAATAAATCTCAAAAAAATATAACAGTTGGTCAAGAAAAGGACATCATGATGAATATATATATATATATATATATAATATATATATATATATATATATATATTATGTTGTGAGATGTTTTCGACAATGGGTGTTAGAGTGAAAGAAGAAATTTCAGGAGGCCGTATAACGTATGAATTATTCTGATACCAAGCCATATAAATTCAACAGGATCAGTCATTGCTTGTATCAGAGGTATCTTTTTACTACACAGATCATCAATGGATTCTCTTATGTTTTATTACAATGTGCTCAAGCTCTATTTGTTCTCTATTAATATATATATATATATATATATATATAGTTAACACATGAAAGAGAAAAAACAAATAAAGACACACACAAAAGACTCACAACGATTTTTCGACTGTCGTCGCCATCGGGTAGAAGTAGTCCCTTTGAGTAGCTGAAGCTAACTGATATACTCGTATATATATATGAAGTAATTTTTTGAGGGTTGAGGTCCAATGATTAAAACTAGTCCTTTTGCCGACGTTTCGACATATATTTATGTCATCTTCATGGCTACAACATGATTGTTTTACAATTAGCACTACTATTACTCCTATTATGGTAATTTATTACATTCCTGTATATATACAGTTGGTATATATATATATATATATATATATATATAGTTTCATATAAACAAAGAAACATAGAGAAATCAGAAGAACACACTTACAGTCTCTAAATTTTCGGTTTGAACCGTCTTCAGAGAGATAAGAGAGGAAACCAAGCGCACTGGATCAGAGACGGTTGGAGACCAACAGCGTTGTCGCATGCGCGCCCGTTCACAGAAAATAAGGTAGACAGGAATCAATTTAATAGATTTCTCTATGTTTCTTTGTTTATATTGAACTATATTTGTCCGTTTTGGATCGTATTTCCAACGAAAAAAGTATATATATAAATATATATAATATATAGTTTAACACATGAAAGAGAAAAAACAAATAAAGACACACACAAAAGACTCACAACGATTTTCGACAGTCGTCGCCATCGGTAAAGTAGTCCCCTTTGAGTAGCTGAAGCTAACTGATATATATAATATATATATATAAATATATATATATATATAAATATATATAAGTAATTATTTGAGGTTGAGGTCCAATGATTTTAAACTAGACCTTTTGCCGACGTTTCGACATATATTTATGTCATCTTCAGGGCTACACCATGATTGTTTTATAATTAGCACTACTATTACTACTATTTGGTAATTTATTACATTTCAATATGTACAGTAACAAAGAGGAATTTATTGATAAATCAGTTATTTCAACTATGGATTTTTTTTTATATAACGATACTGTTATAATTATTCTATTGCGTTTAAAAAAAAAAAAAAAAAATCTGGAGTGGCCTACACTCTACTTTACTATAAGTAACTTAATGTCAAATTTCTTGAGTATATAAAACATAACGTCTCATTTAAGCATAACGTAAACATCTAAATGAGATATATTATTAGCCTTTAATTCCTGAGGTAGTACAGATAGTGATAGAAGGACATATCAATTTATAAGCTTATTTTTGTACATCACAAATAATTTATTATTTGCAAATAATTTCATTAGTATAACTACAGCAGTAATAACATTTTTGAAAAACCAAAGTGAACATTTCTTGAAACGAAATAGTATCCTACAAGAGAACATGGCTATTGTTCAAATAGCCAGTAGATTTCTTACATCGTTTACTTGTCATCCTTCTACATTGAATATTAATGTAAAATTTTCAAATTTGAAACAGTAAAATACTCTTTTTTTCTCTGAAAAACTTCTTAAACAGCGAAGAAAATGTTTTTTAAGGTGATTTGTTAATTAAAGATTACGATAATTACAGTTATTAATCTCTAAACGAAAGATTTCAATTTTGAATTATCTTTTACATTTTTGTTTTTAACAGAATTATTATACTGGAATTTTATGGCTTCTTAGTATTTAATAAGATCATTTTCCTTCCCCTTGTGTCAAATAACATATATAACGAATTTTTTTTTAATGAGTGTTATCATTTACCTGCACAATATTATTCCTCTTACATCTCTTATAAGTCATAATATATATTTCATTTTTCCATTAGAAACATCAATTTTATCTCAGTGGATTCGCTCAAAAAATTTCTAAGTCAATGTAAACAATGTAAAAAAATACAAAAAATTCGACAAGTATAGCAGGTGATCTCTTAGTCTAGGATAAACAAAGAGTTTTTATATCGTTATTGCTCTTTTCCGTAATTGAAACTTCATGATTTTTTTTTTTATGAATTGCTAATTTTTGTTCCATTTTTGGTCAAATTTTCATTATTTTTTAACGAGCCGTTTAGCGTCAAAAAAACATTTTCTGAAACACAAATCGTACTCTAACGCCCCTTTAGCGAATGTAATTTCAAAAAAAAATATCTCAACTCATTCGCCATATAATGTTCTATTTTAGGCATAGTTTCATTCTTGTCCGTCAAACAGTATGGCTTGTATCGCTCTCACAAGGTTTGAGATTGAATTATAAGTCAAAATTTTTACATTTATTGAAAAAAAAATATTTCCTGTTGTTTAAAATTCTGAATATATTTTTCGTTTGTTGCATTTGAAACCTCAAAGATAATGTCAAAATTTCAAAACTCTAGGTTTATCAGTTTAGGAGAAATAAATGTTTTAAAAAAACGGTTTTTGGCAAAAAAAGTGACTTTCCCATCATGCATAATTCTTCCCAAACAATAGGATCTTCGTCTAAATGGGGCCCATTTTTGTGTAAAATATCAACTTGATCCATCAAAGATTCTGGACCGTAGCGTGGTAACAAGCAATGCTAACACACGCCCCACCCACGCACCCACCCACCCACCCACCCACCCACACACACACACACAGACATCATCGTAAACGTCATAAAACGACTTCTGGGACCTCAAAACATGTAATTCCGTCAAAATCTCGAGATCGAATTTTTCACGATCACTATACTTTACTTATAGTAAAGTAAAAAAAAAAAAATCCATAGTCGAAATAACTCATTTATCAATAAATTCCTCTTTGTTACTGTATATATTGTAATGTAATAATAAATTACCAAATAGTAGTAATAGTAGTGCTAATTGTAAAACAATCATGTTGTAGCCCTGAAGATGATATAAATATATGTCAAAACGTCGGCAAAAGGACTACTTTAAAATCATTGGACCTCAACCCTCAAATAATTACATCATGTAAATATTGGGCCAAGAACACAAATCATGATATATATATAAACCAATTAAAAAGAAGATAGCACATATAGACACAGGAATCTCACTTCTATAATTTCGACCATCGTCGTCATCAGGAGGCGAAGAGTCCCACAGGAAGGTACAGCGGTACTGCTGCTGTATATATATATATATATATATTTAGGAAGCACTACTTCATTTATACAGGTTTGATTAAATAATACGCCATATTTACGATTAACTAGTTTCCTCGTATATTACGTAATATACGGCATATAACGTATAATATTCCTCGTACTAGAGAACAAACGTAGACCTATCAATGATTGTCATGAGAAATCTAAAACATTTTCATAAGTTAAAGATAAAAAAGAAAACACTAAACCTCTTTCAGATAACGTAAAAACAGTATATATGCAAATGAAATGGCAGTTAAAAACGCACTATAAAATATAGAGACTTTCAATTGGTGAAAACAGGTGGCGAAATCCCTGGAGTCCTCCTTGTTCTTCTGATTAGGGTTTATCGGTTTTTAAAAACCGGTTTTTGGGGGAAAAATTATGAAATTTGAAAACCGGTTTTTTGGAGAAAATTATGAAATTCGAAAACCGTTTTTTTTTTTAGATAATTATCAAATTCGAAAACAGGTTTTAAAAACCTTTTTTTTTTTTGGAGGAAATTATGTAATTCGAGAACCGGTTTTTTGGAGAAAATTATAAAATTCGAAAACCGGTTTTTTTTTTAGATAATTATCAAATTCGAAAACGGGTTTTGAAAACTTTTTTTTTTGGAGGAAATTATGTAATTCGAAAACCGGTTTTTTGGGAGGAAATTATGTAATTCAAAACCGAAAATCTTTTTTTTTTTTTTTTTTTTTTGGAAAATTATAAATTTCTTTTTTTAGGTAAATCCGTTTTTCAATTAGAAAACCTTTTAAAAAAATTTGAAAATGACAAATGAAAAATGTACGTATAACCCGGACCCTTCCTAAATAATTGAAAATTTTTTTTTTAAAGGGAAATTTCAAAAATGCAATATTTGCAAAACTTTAAAATTTGGTTAATTTAATTAATTTAAAAATTTAAAATTTCTTTTTTTTTTTTTTTTTAAAATGACTTAATTTTTGCTTTGTTAAAAAATTAAATTTTTTTTAAAAATTTATAATTTAAAATTGATTTCTAATTACACCTCTTTTAGAATGAAACTGCCTGGAATTGGTTTTATTGAAACGTTTTGGGATAATCCTCCCGCAACCGACCGATCATTTCCACTTCATTTTCCCTCCCTTTCCACTTCCTCCTTCCTTTTTTTCCCCTTCCCCCCCCTCCTTCTTTCCCCCCCCCTCTTTCCCCTTTCCCTTTTCCCCAAACCCCCTCCCTCCCAAAAAAAATTTTGCCAAATTTTTACATCACTATTTCCCTTAAAGTTAGATTTTCTTTCTTTTAGTTTAACAATGACGATAATAATAAAATAATACTTTAAATCACTGAAGATGTTTTGTTTTCATTATTATTTTATTTAAATCCTTACTTATAATTATTTTATACCCTAATTTAAATTTTTTTAAAAAATTTGTTTTTTTTTTTTTTTTTTCCATTTTCCGTAGAAATAGAGAAAATTAAAAAAAAAAATTTTTCCTGAAAATGTTAAATAAATGAAAATTATCACTATACAGTAATACCTCGCTAGTTCGCGGTTCAGTTTTTGCGTGTTCAGTGTTTCGCGTGGTCCTGAAATGTTCAATTAAAAATGAAAAAATATTCAACTGTAATTGCAGTAAAAAATAATAAAAAAAATACAACTCGTAATGAAAAAGTACAGTAGTTAGTATTAGAGAAGAAAATATACAGGATTCTTCCTTCTTGAACGATCGAGAAAGATCGTACAGACATTCATCATCTCATCTTCGTTTATCGTACTGCACAGGACTTTTCATCTATAAATTAAAATAAAGGATAGTTACGATTTTTTTTTTATTTTATTTACTTGCATTATTATTTACTGTAAAATACATTAAGGGTATAATTCTCTCTCCTCTCTCTCTCTCTCTCTCTCTCTCTCTCTCTCTCTCTCTCCAACTCCCTCCATCTCTCTGCTGTCCTCTCTCTCTCCCCCTCACCCTCTCAATCTCACTCTATCTCTCTATTCCTCCATCTCTCCCTCCCACCTTCCCTCACTCTCTCTCTCCAACTCCCTCCATCTCTCTGCTTTCCTCCTCTCTCTCTCCCCCTCACCCTCTCAATCTCACTCTATCTCCCTATCTCTACCCTCCATCTCTCCTTCCCACCTTCCCTCTCTCTCTCTATCTCTCTCTCGAACTCCCTCCATCTTTCTGCTGCCTCTCTCTCTCCCCCTCACCCTCTCAATCTTACTCTATCTCACTATCCCTCCATCTCTCCCTCCCACCTTCCCTCCCTCTCTCTCTCTCGAACTCCCTGCATCTCTCTGCTGTCCTCTCTCTCTCCCCCTCACCCTCTCAATCTCACTCTATCCCCCTATCTCTACCCTCCATCTCTCCCTCCCACCCTCCCTCTCTCTCTCGAACTTCCTCCATCTCTCTGCTGTCCTCTCTCTCTCCCCCTCACCCTCTCAATCTCACTCTATCTCCCTATCTCACTATCCCTCCATCACTCCCTCCCACCTTCCCTCTTCTCCCTCTCCCTCTCTCTCTCTCGAACTCCCTGCATCTCTCTGCTGTCCTCTCTCTCTCTCCCTCACCCTCTCAGGGTAGTTCAGTGGTTAATTAAGAACAATGAATTGGCACTAATTAAGTTTAATTAAGGGGCCAGGGTAGTTCTGTGGTTAATTAAGAACAATGAATTGGCACTAATCTAACAGTAATTAAGTTTAATTAAGTGGCCAGGGTAGTTCAGTGGTTAACTAATTCGCCTGTAGGCTGGTAGTCCGGGGTTCGATCCTCACATGACCCTCGATTTATTCACGCAGGAGGTGAATAAATCTGAGTACGTCGTCCCTCGGAGAGTACGTTATTCCTGTTTTGGTATTATTTCGCGTTTCCATAGCTTCTTCAGCCATATCGTGGAGAGAGGACGTTAAGCTGTCGGCCCCAAACATGTACGATGTCATCATATACATGTTAAAGATCCCCTACTCGAAATGTACTTGAGTTTAGACAAAATTTTAGGACTCTACCCAATGTAGAATCTGTAGAATCACTGATAAAAAAAAAAAAGCCAATAAACGGCTGACGATATCACCCGCTAGGAGATCGGTTTAAACAATGAAAAAAATCTGGAGTGGCCTACACTCAACTTTACTATAAGTAACTTGATATCAAATTTCTTGAGTATACAACACACATAACGTCTCATTTAAGCATAACGTAAACATCTAAATGGGATATGATTATTAGTCCTTCATTCCTGAGATAGTACAGATAGTGATTGATCGACTTATCAATATATAAGATTTTATTTTTGTACGTCACACAGCTGATGCAAATAATCTCATTAGTATAACTATAGCAGTAATAAATATTTTGAAAAGCCAAAGTAAAAATTTCGTGATACGAAAAATCTCCTACAGAGAACATGGCTTTTGTTCAAATAGCCAGTGGGTTCCTTACATCGCTTACTTGACCAGCTTCTATATTGAATATCCAAATTTTTAAATTTAAAATAAAAAAAAATACTTTTATTTTCTCTGAAAAACATCATCAACATTGAAGAAAAAATTTCGTTTTAAGATCGTTTATAATTAAGGATAAACGATAATTACATTTATTAATCTTCAAACGAAAGATTTGCTCAAAAAATGTCTAAGTCAATGTAAACATTGTAAAAAAATATCAAAAATTCGACAAGTATAGCAGGTGATCCCTTAGTCCAGGATAAACATACAGTTTTTATAGCTTTATAGCTTTTTGCCGTGATTGAAATGTCATGAATTTTTTTTATAAATTCCTAATTTTTTTATCAATTTTTGGTCAAATTTTCATGATTTTTTAATCAACCGTTTAGCGTCAAGAAAACATTTTATGAAAACAGAAATCATACTGTAACGCCCCTTTGAAGAATGTAATTTTAAACAAAATTAGTTCAACTCATTCTACACATAATTAGTTGCGTTTGTAACCTCAAAGATAATGCGAAATTTTCAAAACTCTAGAGTTAGCAATTTAGGAGAAAAAACGTTTAAAAAACGGTTTTTTGGCAAAAAAAAGTGACTTTCCCGTCATGCATAAATCTTCCCAAACAATTGGGATCTTCTTCCCTATGAGGCCCATTTTTGTGTAAAATATCAACTTGATCCATCAAAGATTCAGGACCGTAGCGTGGTAACAAGCAATGCTAACACACTCACACACACACACAGAGAGACATCATCGAAAAAACTTCATAAAACGACTTCTGGGACCTCAGAACATGTAATTCCGTCAAAATCTCGAGAACGAATTTTTTCACGATCGCTGTACTTTACTTATAGTAAAGTAAAAAACAATGTCCCTTACTATTTTTTTCCAAATCGAAATCGACGGCCCAAAATTTTAATTAAATTATGAATTCGCCCTTCGGTAAACAAGATTTAGGTAGCCGTGACCTACAGGTTTGTCTACTTTTACTGGTTACTATTTTATTTTACATTTTTTTCGTAGAAGATATTTTATTTTTTAAATAGATAAACAGTGTTACTTTTAGTTTTTCTTTTAATAACCACAAGAAGTATCAATACTTATTAATATAATTTAAAATTAATTATAAATAAAACACAGGATTTTGTTTACCTGTATAACAAAACTATTATTTATAGTTAAAAAGTAAAATCAATTTGTCGATTGACTTTTCAGTGTTGCAGGAAAGGGAAATTTTAAATTCCCCCCCTGGGATGATGATGGTGGAGGCTGAAGCCAAGCAGTGTTGCCAGTGCGGAACACTGTCATCTAAAACCCCGCCTTTTGTCTCTGCCTCCTCGACCGTTAATGCTTGCATATATACCAACCCAACATCTTGAAAAATATATCACTTCCCTTCGAATCTTTCAAGTGAGCATGTTCCCCTCGTCAAATCGGTAAGAAAACTTTAATATTTTACATATATTTTGTATTAACAATATATTTTGATATAGTAATATAAATAATTCAATAATATATCCAACATGTGCTACCTATCTTCATTTTTGAACTGTTATTGTGTCCAGTTTGGATCGTCTTTCCGTTTATCAAGTGAATTATTGGGTTACTAGCCGTTGCGTCTACAACGTGCTTGGTTTCCCTTTCTCTTTTCTCCTGAAGATGGATTACCCGAAAATTTGAGTCTGTTAAGTGTGTTTCTTTTACTTTCTTTGCTACCTATCTTATATAGAAAAAGGAACATAGAGAAATTAAAAGCACACAATTACAGTCTCTAATTTTCGGTTTGAGCCGTCTTCAGGAGAGATAAGAGAGGGAAACCAAGCGCACTGGTTCAAAGACGGTTGGATTGTTGGTCTCCAACCGTTTCTGTACCAGTGCGCTTTCTTTCTCTCTCTTATCTCTCATGAAGACGGTTCAAACCGAAAATTAGAGACTGTACGTGTGTGCTTTTGATTTCTCTATGTTTCTTTTTCTACATTAAACTATATTTGTCCATTTCGGATCGTATTTTCATCGAAAAAGTGTGTATATATATAGTAATTAAATGAAACGGTCCAACGTTTTTTTTTAAAAAAAAATTAAAAAGAAGATAGAAAAAGGAATAACTCACTTCTATATTTCGACTCTGCGGCAGTCGCCGCTCTGCCTTCCTGCGGGACTCTTCTCAATCCTGAAAAATTGAAAATAGAAGATAGGTCAAAATAATAGAATATTATTCTTTCGATCTGCGGTATCGTTTTTTACATGACTTCCTTACAGACTCAAATTCTAATCGATCGATTACAAAGAGAAAAAAAGAAGGGAGACCATTCACTGTAGTCAAATTTCGGGTAATCCCGTTTTTAGATTGATTAATAGAATGGGAGACCATACAGTTTATATACGGTCAGAACCCGTTATCAAAGAGATAAAATAATAGATTAACAGTCTCCAACCGTCTCTGATCCAGTGCGCTTGGTTTCCCTCTCTTATCTCTCCTGAAGACGGTTCAAACCGAAAATTAGAGACTGTAAGTGTTTCTTCTGATTTCTCTATGCGATATTGCAATTTACCCGTTTATATTATATATATATATATACTAGGCTATACTATGTACTATATATACTATCTTCTTAATCAAGGTTTGTTCCAGTGTCAAACCTCGATAAAGTAAAATAATATAGAATAGACGTAATCGAGATAAAAAAATACTTGGAAATATATATTTCAATTAAATTAAATGATTTCATTATCCAAATAAATTAGATTCACAGAAAGAACAGACATAAAAGAAATTAATTTTTAGAATTAGTGGTCGAGAAGCTATGTCAATATATTATTAAGTGAAAGATTGGTGAATATTTAATTGTGTTGAATATGGAGTCAAGTTTTTGTAATAATGAGACAGAAGAATTTGAAATGATTAAGATAATGGTTGGAACTTTGTTTAATTTGGTGTATTATTTCGATTGTTGATAGTAATCAAATATAAACTGATAGGTGAGACTGTGACAATTAAATGACTCTCGCTTCCTACCTGGTGTGCAATGGCTGTTAATTTGATTCCTTGAAATGCGACTCCTTCCAGATAAAACAGTTCTATCAGAGTTTCAGCTTTATTTTAACTGTTCAGTCTGTAATCCGCTGGCATCCCGTTAACATCGTTTGAACTAGTGATTCTCCTACAAGTGTTTTACAAAAAACAAGTGTTTTTAATGAAAATCAATTGGTTTTTAGCTGAAAACGCTCATACGTTAATGTTCGTTGAACTTTTTTTATATTATTTTTTTAAGAGTTTCTAGAACATATAGAACAACAGTGTTATAAACAATAGTATGAACAAACAATGATCAAACGACAATATGAAATCGGGAAAGAAGACTAAGATCTTTCAACCGTAACAAGCAGTCTTCGTCAGAGTCAAAAACCCAACTGAAGACTGTGTTCTGTTTTTGACTCAGACGAAGACCGCTTGTTTCTGTTGAATTTCCCATTTCCTATTGCCGTTTGATCATTGATTGTTATTTCACGTGTTCGTGTGAAATCTTTAACAATTGTATATCAACATACAAACTATAATTCCATGTTTTTAGTTAATCAATCTTACCTCGTAAGTAGCTGTTTAATCATCCTAGCGGGTTCCCATGTAGTGGATCTTCATACTTCATCTACCTGCAAGGTAAGACAGATATATATATCTAATAATATCATTTTCTTTGACCTCTGTAGTACTAACAATATGCATTTGTGTAAAATAGTGATTCTCAAATTGTTTTAAACCCTTTAAAAATTTAATTGTATAATATACATATATTAATTACAAAATGTATTACATGTAAATAAGTTTTAATGGGGCAGATCAATGATTATTAAACTCAACTTTTGTTGAGGAATAACACACTTCTATAAGCAATCCCTAACAGATTAATAGCGTCATATAAAAAAAAAACTAAAGCATTTGTTGCTGTTGAAATCTCTCCTTCCTCTCTCTCCCTCCTTCCCTCTCTCTCTCCTTCCCTTCTCTCTCTCTCCTTCCCTTCCTCTCTTCCCTCCCCCTTCCTCTCTCTCCTCCCTCCCTCTCATTCCCTTCCTCCTCTCTCTCCCTCCTCCCTCTCTCTCCCTCCTCCTCCCTCTCTCTCCTTCCCTCCCTTCCTCTCTCTCCCTCCTTCCCTTCCTCTCTGTCTCTCTCCCTCCTTCCCTCCCTCTCTCTCTCTCCTTCCCTTCCTCTTTTTCCCTCCTTCACTCTGCCTCCTTCCCTCTCTCTCCCTCCTTCCCTCCTCTCTCCCTCCTTCCCTCTCTCCCTCCTTCCCTCTCTCTCCCTCCTTCCCTCTCTCCCTCATTCCCTTCCTCTCTCCTCCTCCCTCTCTCCCTCCTCCTCTTTCCCCCCTTCCTCTCTCTCACTCCTTCCCTTCCTCACTGCCTCTCTCCCTCCTTCCCTTCCTCTCTGTCTCTCTCCCTCCTTCCCTTCCTCTCTGTCTCTCTCCCTCCTTCCCTCTCTCTCTCTCTCCTCTCTCTCTCTCTCCCTCCCTCCTCCCTTCCCCTCTCTCTCCCTCCCTCCTCTCTCTATCTCCCGCCTTCCCTTCCTCTCACTCCCTCCTTCCCTTTCCCCCCTCTCTGTCTCCCGCCTTCCCTCCCTCTATCTCCCTCCTTCCCTCCCTTCTTCTCTATCCCTCCTTCCCTCCCTTCCTCTCTCTCCCTCCTTCCCTTCCCCTCTCTCTATTTCCTTCCCCTCTCTCTCCCTCCCTCCTATCTCTCTCATCCTCGTTCGCTCTCTCTCTAATGTTGCAAACATCGATCTTTTTCCTAAAGTCTCCATGATCTTTTATTAATAAGTAAAAAAGCAAATCAATTTTTGACTTTAAAATAGAATTCCAGATAGTCTACGAGTGTCGCACAAAAGGTATGGATGGTTTGGGGCTGCATCTGACCCTCTGACCTCAGCTAACTCATGTCTGATCTAATTCATTCTTTTGAAATGCTTCAATTTTACACGAATTCAAATAAACTTCTTCACTCCGCGAAACTTATTAACCTGTTGACTGACGGTGCAAACTGGATGAATATAATTTTATTCTAATTCAAATTGAAAAACAGTCAAAATAACTTGCTTAGGTAATATATGAATTACCTAGTGTTTAACCTCTTAGTGTGAAAGATGAATGATTTTAATGACAAGAAATTATATAACATAATTTATTAGTAGTTGGTAACACTGATTAGTAGTTGCTAACACTGAATGGTAATTGGTAACTACTGATTAGTAGTTAATAACACTGAATTTTTTGAGTGAATCCACTGAAATAAAATTGATGTTTAAAGGTTTAATGAAAAATTTGGAAATAACTTAATAAGAGATGCAAAAGAATAAATTTATTACATGTAATAATTTGTAACGTATAATTTCTGATGATTTCCTTGGTATGATGGATTTGTATCATAAAATTCCCTAATCAATCTATATGTGCATCCATGTACAAAACTTAATATCATGTAAAGTTTTTTTTTATGAATCTCATTAACTTTGGGTAATATTGAAGAGTGGAATGGACACTTTCCTATTACATTGTTGACAAATATCGGGGTTTTTTTTGTATTCTTGTCTAATAGTTCATTTCTATAATTTTCAAAAATTTCAAGCTTACAGCTATAAAAGTTCTAAATCATTCTGAAAACCTGCTTTGAATTTAATTTGAGTATACAAAACTGGCTAATTACTAATAGATTTTTTTTTTTCCAGTATACATTTAGAGGAACTTTGTAACGGAGTACAGCACGCAGGAAAAAGAGAACACTTGCTTAAGAGTAAATTGGATTTTTGTGATTTGTGACAAAGGGTAAGAAAAGTCATTTTTTTTTAAAAAAAACACTAGCTTATAATAAAATTCCCAGTATAAACATTTTATAAAAGACCAAAATGTAAATCATAAAACAAAATGAAAGTATGTTTTGAAAAATAAATGAAATTATCCCATATCTTAAATTAAAAATGAGAATGATCTTAAAACGACATGTTTTCTTACATGTTTTTGACATTTTTTTGATTTTTTAAATAGGAATATTTTCAAGTTTTAAGTCTTAAATCTTCAATGTAGAAGAGGGTCTGATAAACTATGTAAGAGATCCACTGGCTATTGGAACAAAAAGCCATGTTCTTCTCTAAGAGTATATATCGTAATACGAAATCTACAATTTCGATTTTCAGAAGGGTTATTGCTGCTGTAGTTATATTAATAGTATTATATGCATTAGTGGTGTGATATACAAAAATAATTATATATATTGATAAATGATCCACCACAATAAGAAATGGGAAAACAAGACTAAGATCTTTTAACCGTAACAAGCGGTCTTCGTCAGAGTCAAAAACCCAACTGGGTTTTCAGTTGGGTTTATGACTCTGACGAAGACCGCTTGTTACGGTTGAAAGATCTTAGTCTTGCTTTCCCATTTTCTTATTGTGGTTTGATCATTGATTGTTATTTCACGTGTTTATGTGAAATCTTTTTATATTATATATATATATCCCCTCTACCCATCCTAAACTGCTTTCTCACTCTCTCTCTCTCTCTCTCTCTCTCTCTCTCTCTCTCTCTCTCTCTCTCTCTCTCTCTCTCTCTTTCTTTCTTTCTCTCTTTCTCTTTCATTCTCTATCTCTGTCTATCTTGTCAAAGGACAATCCTTTAATGCGAAGGATTCAAGATTCAAGATCTGCGGTCTTCGTCAGAGTCAAAAACCCAACTGGGTTTTCAGTTGGGTTTTTGACTCTGACGAAGACCGCTTGTTACCGGTTGAAAGATCTTAGTCTTGTTTCCCCATTTCTTATTGTGGTTGATCATTGATTGTTATTTCACGTGTTTATGTGAAACCTTTTTATATATTGATAAGTGGATCAATCACTATCTGTACTACATCAGGAATGAAAGACTAATAAACAACTCCCATTTAGATATTTATATTATGCCTAAATGTGACATTATATATTAGATACTCAAGAAGTAATTATATTTACTTATAGTAAAGTTGAGTGTAGGGCCACTCCAGATTTTTTTAGACTAATAAACATTTATCGTAGTACGAAATCTACGCTTAAGATTTTCAAAAATATTACTGCAGCATTGAACAAAAAAAATTCAATCTTGCAGATATAAAAGTTTTAAATTATACTTAATAGCTATAAATCTATATATAAATTCTCTTCGTGGCTCTGTATGTATGTATGTATGTTTGTACCTTATGCATTCGGCCTACAATGGACCTTTTTCAAAAATTCTTTTGCAAGGCACTTTCTATAGGTCTTGGGGTCGTTTTAGGCTATTAAACTCTGGGGGGCAGCCTAACCCATGTCGCCTAGGGCCCTATAATAGATAAGGTTTGCTGTATAACCTGTTTGTTTACATTTTGACTTTAATTGGTAATGGCAACCGCATGCTTTGTTCAAATAATATTTCATCAAAATATTGTTATTCAAACTTTTAAGAGACAATTTTGTTTACTGATATAATTTTAATTGGACATTTAAAACTGTGTGAAGTCTTCAAATTGAAATCATTGAATGAAATGTAATGTGATATGGTTTAGAGGCTAAAAAAAATTTAGCCTCTTCAACTAACTGGTTCCTAATTGAAACGATTTGGGGGTTTAAAATTCGTATCATATTTAACAGATAAGACATATCACATTTAATGAGCTTAGACTTCTTTCAAATTTCTTGATGTATTGTTCGGCAAAAAATATTCTTTTTATTATTTGTTTAATGTAATCTATCAACTTCCAATATTATTAGACAATGTGTGAAATTTATAATCACTGTTAGATTATATATTTGCGTAATCTATAATTTTAATTCTGTATTAATTTCGTTTATCTCAAAAAAGTTAAGTGTAACGGAACTATAGAAAATTTAAATTGTTTTCGTTATATGTAATTTATTATTAGAGTTGAAATTAAATTGTTTCCCGGGTAAAGCCGGGTAGATCAGCTAGTAATAATAAAAATTGTATTTTTTTCTCAATATACATTCACAGCAACAATATAACAGAGTACAATAGGGAAAAATGGTTTTTATTAAATACTAGCAACTCATGAAACTCCCAAGATAGTAATTCTATAAAATACCAAAAATATAAAACATCATTCAAAATTGAAAATATCTTTGAAGATAAATAAATGAAATTATCCGACATCATAAATTAAGAATTATCTTAAAACGACTTTTTTTCTTGGATGTTTCTGACATTTGTCAGACGAAATAGGAATATATTTTCTAGTTTAAATCTTTAAAATTTCCATTTTTAAATGGAAAAATTTGTCTTAAATATTTAATGTAGAAGGTCAGATTATACTAATCATATTACATGAATCAGTGGTGTGATGTACAAAAATAAGCTTATATATAGATGAATGGATCAATCACTATCTGTATGTACTACCTCAGGAATGAAAGACTAATAACACCTCCATTTAGACATTTATATTATATCTAAATATATATATTATATAACACACTTTTTCTTCTTCTCGGAATTTGGTCAGGGTAAATATATGGAATCACCTTTTTGCCAATGTTTCGTCTTTATTTTAAGACATCCTCAGGGCTATAAACTAACAAAAAAAAAGTAAGTTTTTTTTCAATTTGTTAATGATGTTTCTAAAGTAGAAATGACAAATGTCCATTGTTTATTGTTTTTTTGTTAGTTTATAGCCCTGAGGATGTTTTAAAATAAAGACGAAACGTTGGCAAAAAGGTGATTCCATATATTTACCCTGACCAAATTCCGAGAAGAAAAAGTATGTGTTAGTAATTTGTGGTCAAGAAAACAGTACCGTATATATATATATATGAGATATATATGATATATATGTTATATATCATATATTACATGATAGACCCATGAAGTTTGATATTATGTTAACTCATAGTAATTTTGAGTGTAGGTCACTCCAGATTTTTTTCTTATAATTTAAAATTGAAAGTTACTGTTTTTCTCTTTTTTTTTTTTACTTTTAGTTCTGAACCTCAGGTTGTGGTAAATCTCATCATGGTTTGGAGGAGCAGCTATGAACCACTTCGCCTACTGCTTTAGTCTCTCAGTGGAAGAGATCATAGAAAAATGACCAAGTCAATTCTTTGAGTTGACGTGAAAAACGTCGTCCTATCAACTTCACACAGCAGATGAGGACTCAAAAAAGGACAGCTTACAGAAACAGGTTAGGAAAACCTTTAACAAGGTTTGCACAACAGTATAAAGTTATTTTGTTCGATTAAGGTTGGCTATCCTGTGACTATTTAACTAGCAGTAGGTCAGATTCAGTGACTAAGCAAGGATGGCGGGGGGAGGGGGACTTTGAGGGCGTAAAAATAGAAAAAAAAAATAAAATAATATAAAGCTAACAAAAAATCTGAAATTTTTATACCAAAATGAGTTAAAGTCATAATAGAGAGTCAGGTTAGCTCAGTGGTTAACGTAACTCGCCTCTGGGCTAGTAGGTCCAGGGTTCGATCCCCACCTGGTCCTAGATTTATTCTCGCGAAAGGTGAATAAATCTGAGTATGTTGTCCCTCGGTCCCTTATCCCAAGGATCTTGAAACTTTTTTACATCGCGACCATTATTTTTTTACGACAAAATTTATTCGCGACCTTTTAGTGAGAACAAAAATAAAATAATGAAAAAAAAAAAGGGAAAATTAAAATAAATTTGATCAATAGTAACTTTAATGAGATTCCTGTGCCGCATTAATAATAAATAAATTAATTATTTAATTTAGTCTTTTTATTTTCTATTTAAAAATAAACAATTTCAAACATTTCGTGACCCACCGGTTGAAGACCTTTGCCTTAGCCTGTACGATGTCAGATACACGTTAAGATCTCTTCCTCGAAGTTTATTTGAGTTAGGGAAAATTTACGACTCTCAATGTAGAATCTCTAGAATCATCGATCAAAACAAAAAGCCGGTAAACGGTTGACGTCATCACGCGGTCAAGGGATCTGTTTAAACCAGTGTTTCCCAAACTTCTTCCAGCGACCCCCCCCTCCCCCTTTGGGTCCATAAACCTATACTCAACACTCCTTAATAATGAGAATTCTTAGACTAAATAACGAAATGAGTAACATTTTAATAATTAAATTAATATAATGACTAATGGAATATTTATTTATAATCTAATATATGCATTGTTTCATAGCATATTTATGCAAAAGAGTTAATATACAATAAAAGAAACTTAGATGAGAATATACGTTTAGCATAAAAATAAATTATCAAAACAAATAATTTTAAGAAACCTTTTCCTGAAGTTTACTTGTGGTGTTTTCACTTAAATTTAGAAATTATATTGCATGAACATTTTCAATTTATGGAAATAGAATCCCAACTCCTTTTTTGCATTAGCGCCTCCCGATATCAAAGCACCGCCCACTTTGGGAAACACTGGTTTAAACAATAAAAAATAAAAAAAGAAAATTTCGTAACATGTTTTATGTATGTAATTCTGTTTTTAAACTGTAAATTTAAAAATTATTTAGATTTTTCAATGCTACTTTTTTAATAACTTGTTGAAAGTTGATTATATTTGTGTTCCGTAGCTAGAGTTAATTCAATTTTACCTTTTTTTTTATGATTTGAATTTTTTCGTTTTTGTTTTTGAAAACTCTTTGGTTTTCTTTGATGATGACTGTTATATGTATACCAGTACTACTATTACATGTTACTCGTAATATGTACGAGTATTTATTACCAGTACTGTAATAAGATGACAGTCTTGGACTAGTAGCAGCAGACTAAAATTAGATCCTTGATTGTAATTCCATTAAAATTAAATATTTTCAAGACTTTCTGGAATTTTGAATGCTATTGTATAATTATCGTCGGAAGGGGGTGAGTGGGGGGGGGGGGACAAACTAAATAGTTGCTACGTCACTCTGCTATCAGATACCTAGCATCGAGTATTTAGACGACAAGGTAAAAAAAAAAATGTCCTCTAGGCCTCAGTTGTGGTTGTAACTATTTTAGCCGCAAGGGGTGGTCGTACGATCCCCCCCCCCCCCCCCTGATATATATATATCAGTTAGCTTCAGCTACTCAAAGGGAGTACTTCTACCCGATGGCGACGACTGTCGAAAAATCGTTGTGAGTCTTTTGTGTGTGTCTTTATTTGTTTTTTCTCTTTCATGTGTTAACTATATATATATATATATACTTTTTTTCGTTGGAAATACGATCCAAAACGGACAAATATAGTTCAATATAAACAAAGAAACATAGAGAAATCTATTAAATTGATTCCTGCCTACCTTATTTTCTGTGAACGGGCGCGCATGCGGCAACGCTGTTGGTCTCCAACCGTCTCTGATCCAGTGCGCTTGGTTTCCCTCTCTTATCTCTCCTGAAGACGGTTCAAACCGAAAATTAGAGACTGTAAGTGTGTTATTTTGATTTCTCTATGTTTCTTTGTCTATATTGATATATATATATAGTTGAATGTACATAAAAAAAACATAGAGAAATTAAAAACACACACTTACAGTCGCAACTTTCGGTTGAACCGTCTTCAGGAGAGATAAGAAAGGGAAACCAAACGCACTGGTACAGAGACGATTTCTTTATGTACATTGAACTGTATTTGTCCATTTCAGATCGTATTTTCATCAAAAAAGTGTAATATATATATATATATATAAAACAGTCATCATCAACGGAAACCAAAAATTGTTCAAAAACAGAAACGATATTTCAAATCATAAGAAATTTTAAAATTAAATTAACTGGCTAACATATGTAATATGTTATAATATATATGATACTCCTCCTCCTAGAACCAAGTTCCATATGGAAGTTATATTTAAACATATATAAAATAAACGATTTTAAAATATTTCAATCTGTTCTTTTGTTATGTATGTTTTATTGTTTCTCTGATATCATCAGTATCTGGGACTTGGCTGGTTCTAGAAGGAGGAGTATGACTCTCTGATATCATCAGTCCCTGGGACTTGACTGGTTACAGCAGGGTGGTATACCTATCTGATATCATCAGTATCTGGGACTTGGCTGGTTCTAGAAGTAGGAGTATGATCTCTGATATCATTAGTATCTGGGTCTTGGCTGGTTCTAGAAGGAGGAGTATGACCTCTGATATCATCAGTCCCTGGGACTTGGCTGGTTCTAGAAGGAGGAGTATGACTCTCTGATATCATCAGTCCCTGGGACTTGATTGGTTCTAGAAGGAGGAGTATGACTCTCTGATATCATCAGTCCCTGGGACTTGGCTGGTTCTAGAAGGAGGAGTATCGCTCTCTGATATCATCAGTATCTGGGAAGTAGTATCACTCTCTGATATCATCAGTCCCTGGGACTTGGCTGGTTCTAGGAGTAGGAGTATGAATCTCTGATATCATCAGTACTGGGACTTGACTGGTTACAGCAGGGTGGTATACCTATCTGATATCATCAGTATCTGGGACTTAACTGGTTCAAGGAGTAGGAGTATGACTCTCTGATATCATCAGTATCTGGGCCTTGGCTGTTTCTAGAAGGAAGAGTATCATTCTCTGATATCATCAGTCCCTGAGACTTAACTGGTTACAGCAGGGTGGTATACATATCTGATATCATCAGTCCCTGGGACTTGACTGGTTCAAGGAGTAGGAGTATGACTCTCTGATATCATCAGTATCTGGGCCTTGGCAAGTTCTAGAAGGAAGAGTATCATTCTCTGATATCATCAGTATCTGGGACTTGACTGGTTACAGCAGGATGGTATACCTATCTGATATCATCTGTCCCTGGGACTTGATTGGTTCAGCAGGAGAGTATACTATCTGATATCATCAGTCCACTGGGACTTGGCTGGTTCTAGAAGGAGAGTATCACTCTGATATCATCAGCCTGGGACTTGGTGGTTCTAGGAGTAGGAGTATGATCTCTGATATCATCAGTCTGAGACTTACTGGTTACAGCAGGTGTATACTATCTGATATCATCAGCCCTGGGACTTGACTGGTTACAGCAGGATGAGTATACGCTATCTGATATCATCAGTGCGCTTGACTGTTCTTCGTGGTTACCCTTACATCAGTAAGCTTAGTCTGATACAAGAGTACATCCTGATATCATCAGTATTGGGACTTGACTGGTTACAGCAGGTGGTATACCTATCTGATATCATCAGTCCCTGGGACTTGACTGGTTCAACAGCAGAGATGACTTCGAATCATAGTACTGCCTTGCTGTTCTGATATCATCTGAATCCCCTGGGACTTGACTGGTTACAGCAGGTGGTATACCTATCTGATATCATCAGGCGCTGAGCTTGCGTTCTAGGGGTTCCCTCTTACAAGAGGACTGCATAAGTTCATAGCAAGAGTATCTGATATTCAGTATGTGGGACTTGACTGGTTACAGCAGGATGGTATACCTATCTGATATCATCAGTCCCTGGGACTTGACTGGTTACAGCAGGATGGTATACCTATCTGATATCATCTGTCCCTGGGACTTGACAGGTTACAGCAGGATGGTATACCTATCTGATATCATCAGCGGCTGCTGAGTTCTGTCTGGTTACCTCTATCAAGCCAAGCATAAGTCATACAAGGAGGCTACTGATTCATCAGTCCTGGGACTTGCCTGGTTACAGCAGGATGGTATGTATACATATCTGATATCATCAGGGCCTGCGGTCTAGAGAGTTCTTTCTGGTTCTCCCCTAACTAAGGTAAGCAGTAAGTCATACAAGAGTACTGATTTCAGTCCTGGGACTTGACTGGTTACAGCAGGATGGGTATACCTCTCTGAGATCATCAGCCGCTGGAGTTGCGTTCTAGGGTTTCCCTCTACAGAGGATGCATAAGTTCATACAAGAGTACTGATTTCAGTATGTGGGACTTGACTGGTTACAGCAGGATGGTATACCTATCTGATATCATCAGCCGCTGAGTTCTTCTGGTTCCCCTCTACAAGAACCATAAGTCATACAAGAGTACTGATTTCAGTTGGTGCTGGAGCTGTTGTTTATCTAGCACCATATGAAATCAGTGCTGTTAACTGACTAAACAACAAACAACACGATATAGAAACAACACAATCTTTACCTGACTTAGCATTGAACTTAATGTTATCTTCAGTCTGTATATATGTAAATGAATCAACATAAAATAAGACTTCAATAAATTTGTTAAGACTGTGTCCTTGGTTGTTTTCTTATAACAACAAAGAGTATTTGAAGTTTGTTTTATAAATACCACACACTTATAAGGCTTTCACCGTTTTGTGCTATACTAGTGTGGGGTTGGGGGGAATTGTGGCTCATTTATTATTTGACACCCATTTGAGTAATTGTCGAACCATATTACATACTTGTTAATTTTACATTGGGAGTATTAAATTGTTTGTCTGACTCAAGTGCCAGTGTGTCAAAATGAAATTATAAGTGGTCCAAAATGGCAAGACAACAATTAAATAAACAAGATAGGTCATCAGAGTATATAAGCATATATATATATATATATATATATATAAAGATTTCACATAAACACGTGAAACAACAATCAATGATCAAACCACAATAAGAAATGGGAAAACAAGACTAAGATCTTTCAACCGTAACAAGCGGTCTTCGTCAAGTCAAAAACCCAACTGAACACTAGATGCAGAAAACATCTGGTGAGGAGTTGAGAAGAGTGGGAGGGAAGAGTGGTATTTTAAAAGGGTGAAAGCACAGGAAAGGACTAATGTCCAGAAAGGGATGTTTGGGGAAACAAAGGAGTACAGTAAGAAAAAGTAAAAAACTATCCGCTAGCTGTCAACCCTCTTTGAAGAGGCTATTGCCCTCGTGACGAAAGTATCAAGTTTGAAGAGACCGTTACTAATGTTTATAATATTAAATTTAATAGATAGATAGTCTCTAATTAAATTTAATAGATCTAATATTATAAACATTAGTAACGGTCTCTTCAAACTTGATACTTTCGTCACGAGGGCAATAGCCTCTTCAAAGAGGGTTGACAGCTAGCGGATAGTTTTTACTTTTTCTTACTGTACTCCTTTGTTTCCCCAAACATCCCTTTCTGGACATTAGTCCTTTCCTGTGCTTTCACCCTTTTAAAATACCACTCTTCCCTCCCACTCTTCTCAACTCCTCACCAGATGTTTTCTGCATCTAGTGTTCAGTTGGGTTTTTGACTCTGACGAAGACCGCTTGTTACGGTTGAAAGATCTTAGTCTTGTTTTCCCATTTCTTATTGTGGTTTGATCATTGATATATATATATATAACAAATTCAATAATATATCATCCGTTGCATAGAATAGGTGTATAATGTAATCGGGATTCGGTCAATTTTCCAGGATCAAAATCAAACTCTCAATGCCGATGTTTCGGTTTTATTTAAAACCTTTTTCATAGGCCTATCAAAATCAAACTCTCAATGCCGACGTTTCGGTTTTATTTAAAACCTTTTTCATAGGCCTATCAGTTGATGTTTATATATGATTTCTTGTCATCCATTGTTTGTAGGCCTATGAAAAAGGTTTTAAATAAAACCGAAACGTCGGCATTGAGAGTTTGATTTTGATCCTGGAAAATTGACCGAATCCCGATTACATTATACACCTATTCTATCCAACGGTTGATATATTATTGAATTCGTTATATATATATATATATATATATAACAAACACTTTTTCTTCTTCTCGGAGTTTGGTGAGGGTAAATATATGGAATCACCTTTTTGCCAACGTTTCGTCTTTATTTTAAGACATCCTCAGGGCTATAACGTTAGCAAAAAGGTGATTCCATATATTTACCGTGACCAAACTCCGAGAAGAAGAAAAAGTGTTTGTTAATATTTAGTGGTCAAGAAAACAGTACCGTATATATACTTTTTCGATGAAAATACGATCCGAAATTAACAAATACAGTTCAATGTACATAAAGAAACATAGACAAATTAAAAACACACACTTACAGTCTAATTTTCGGTTGAATCGTCTTCAGGAGAGATAAGAGAGGGAAACCAAAGCGCACTGGTACAGAGACGGTTGGAGATCTCCAACCTTTTTTAATTTCTGTATGTTTCTTTATGTACATTGAAGTGTATTTGTACATTCGGATCGTATTTTCATCGAAAAATTGTATTCATATATATATATATATAAACTATATTGACACAAAGAACACTCAGAAATGAAACAAAAACTCAGTCTTTGAGACTGCCACTGCAACCTAACCTAACTTTCCCGGGAACCCCAGATTCTAATGATTTCATACAATCATAATATAAATATTTTCATATGCCTTTTTTAAATAGTGTGTATGTTTAAAAACAATTAAAAAAGTAATAATACTGCAATGTTTATTTTTCGAATAAAAATTCAAAACTAAAAGATTTTAATTTTCATATTTTCCACAAGTGCATAACACATAAAACAGAATTACTAGCAACTTTAACACAGATTTTGTTTGGTAATTATTTTTGGCTTTATAGTTGAGATGTTGATTCTGAAGTTAGCGTAGCATTAAGTCTACTTCGGTATTTGGTTTCTATGGCAATTTAAAAAGAAAATCCAGTTTCACATAAGTAGGTAGTGGGAAATGGCAGCAATGTGTGAAGTGCTACTTTTGCAATAGCAGGAAATTTGAAAATCAGATAGTTTCAAAAACTGACTAGTGATTCTTCCTAAATATGAATAACATTTTGATCACTTCTTCTTACGGGTATATGTAGATATAAGCATTATTCAGTTTCATGATTCACAAGAAATATAGAATAAATAAATACCCACAAAAAAAAATTTTAGAAAAATGTTTCTACTAAATGTTCTTCACGGAACCCCAGACAGTCCGTTAAGGAACCCACTTTGGGATCCTCTGAACTATGGAAACGATGTTACAAACTTAAGTAACATTCACTCAGGTATAATAAGCTAATTTTTAAGAGAACGCAATATTAGAGTACTTTATAATTTTTAAATGTTTTTTTGAAACAATGAATTTAACTAATTTAAATTCATTTGAATTTAAATGAATTTGAACTAATTTCTAACATGTATTTTTATATAAAGAATGATTGTTTTACTTCGTTAAGTTCCATTATTTCTACTAGTAATATAATTGTAACTATTTATTGTATATATGTACGAATGACTTAGTGTATGTTGTTGTAGGCCAATGAGGAAATTTTTAAAATAAAACAAACGTTTGGCATTTCAGAGTTAATTTTTTAAAACTAGAGACCGAAAAACCTGATTTATATTAGGTATTAACTTTTATTCTATCAGACAGTAGATACATTATTCACATAAATACAGTTCATTGTACATAAAGAAACATAGAGAAATTAAAAGCACACACTTACAGTCTCTAATTTCGGTTTGAACCGTCTTCAGGAGAGATAAGAGAGGGAAACCAAGCGCCCTGGCACAGAGACGGTTGGAGACCTCCAACCTTTTTTAATTTCTCTATGTTTCTTTATGTACATTGAACTGTATTTGTATATTCGGATCGCATTTTCATCGAAGAACTGTATTCATACATACATATATATATTTATAAACTATATTGACACAAAGAACACTCAGAAATGAAACAAAAACTCACTACTATATTTCGATGTCCTCGTCATCAGGAAGATAAAAACGAGTCGCTCCGCAGGCAGACAACGATATATATATCACAAACGAATATCCTAAAACAAAAAACATAACCTATATCTTTGTGACATATATTTCTTTGATATAAAATATAGATCACAAAGGAATATACATTTGAAGTAAGTCAACAAACATGTTGTAAATATCTTAAAAGTTCATTTAATAATTTTAAGTAATCATTAAAATCCATTTTTATAAATTTTAAAAGAAAATGATTACCAGAAGCAAAGTTTCTTTTTTACTGAATTACTTTTAAAAAATGATAAAACAAATGATCAAATAATCAAAATAAAAAGTTAAACAATCTTGAAATTAGCGAAATTTGGCAAATAAACTGAAATAAGCATTATACAGGATTAAATTCTATCTAAACAATTTTAAAACCTAATTGCACAGAGCATACTTTAAAAAAATAGTTGTTATATAATTGTATTGATATTATTTTTAATCGAATGTTTTCTTTATCTAGACCACATATATTTAACACTATTTTTCTTGCTTATCTTGGTTTAGTCTAGCTTCAATAATACAACACCTTTAAGCCGACATTTTGTCTATATTTGTAGACATCTTCAGGGCTACATCAATACAGAATTTTATTCTGTATCAACACAAATTCTGTATTGATGTAGCCCTGAAGATGTACTATTAATATAGATGAAACGTCGGCTTAAAGGTGTTGTATTATTGAAGCTAGACTAAACCTCGATAAAAAAGAAAAATAGTGTTATTATTTTTAATAATAAACATGTCACGATGTCGGAATTATAAATATAACCATATATAGAAACTACAGTTTCAGAATATGCAAAATTTTCAATGAATATAACAACTACATATATGATAATAGAGAATGAAACGAAAGTAAGTTTACAGTTACCCAAGTCTTTTCTTTTGCTACATAATGGTACATAATTGGTAAACAATTATAAAACAGGTACAAGAAATGCATATTAAATTAATCCTGGATGTTGGAAAATACTGAGTTTATTTTATGGACAAGGTATTCTAGCCATATTTTTAGTCTTGTATTATGTTCTCATATTTTTCTTAAATCATTTGTAATTGACGTAATATCACAGCATATAATTATAAAGAATGAATTTATTTATTAATTAAAACAATATGTCAGTAAATGTTAAATAAAACATCATTACATTGTAAAACCAAATTAATACTAATAACTGAATTGAAACTTAAATTATATTAAATATGAAGCAACTATTATTTAATAGAATTATAACTATTATTTAATTCAAATTGTAAGAGTCAGAAATAATAATAGAAGTACCTAATATATTCAATTAAACTTCCATAAATTGAAATTATTCTATTTACTTCAATCATTTATTTCTAATAGGATATTTATTTGACATTTTGATAAATAACGAGCACATTATAACGTATTTTAAATTAATTTGACATATTATCTTTCAATATAGGTGTGTATTACTAATTGTAAGATAATTTTAGTTTAAATGAAAGGACGCTAACCTAAAACTTGAAGTGGCTATATTAGTTAAACATAAGCACTAAGAAATTGACTTCTAATTATTTGCTTAAATAATTATTATTAAACTAATTAATTATTGAAAAGATATGTACAAATAGTTACAGAAACAGTCATATTTACGATTTGATGAAATATCCAGGAATATTGTTCTTTTCAGAGAATTATATTTCATATTATAGTGAGATACATTCGAACACTACCGAGTCGTATTCTCTATTGACAAATGAGAGAACAATGACTTGCATATGACATCATGTCAATTACGTCATTTATAGGTTCCTTTAGTCTCTTTATATAAAACACTATTTTACTTGTTTTCATTAAGGAAATATATGGAGTGGCTCTGGCATTACTCTATATATATTACTAGACTACCTGTGACCTGTATTCTTATTAGCAATTATTATTAATATTATCATTATCATTATTTAAACATGTCTGTTGACTTCTTATTTTTATGACTAGGCTGATAGTTATAACCTCACTGATAAATAATTTAATTCAGATGGAAAAAATAATGATGACAGACTTAAAAAATGAAAATATCTTATTAATAAAACTGTCCTCATCTCTAGTGGGGTCATGCAGCTATATCCGTAGGTTGCATTGACTTAACATCTATATATATATATATATATATATATATATAAATTAATAATCAACAGTAACTCTTGATATAATATATGAATTAAACACCACAATAAACAAATATATATTAATTAAAATGCTCTAAGGCCTTTCGTTACAACATCACCAGAGAGCTAAATGACACAACCAAAAAATATAATAACAAGTTAACCTGGTTAATTGAAGTCTTCAGGATTGCTGGCATCCCTGTATGAATTTAATGTTCCTAAACTTAAAGGAGTCTTGATCTGCTTACTTATTTCTTTTATTAATATTTCATCTAGTTTGTAAAGTCCAGGACTATTGTTCAATAAATTTCCATAGAAGTTCTTTATGAATGCACTTTCAATAATATTTCTCCTTCTTTCTGAAGGTACAAAAATTAATTCCTTTGCTTTACTCCAATTTATATGATTTTTGTTCCTTACATGTAAGAACAAGGCACTCTTTTCATCTTCCTGTCTGATCGAATATTGGTGTTGTTTTACTCTTGTAAAGAGACCTTTACTCGTCTGTCCAATATAAGACATTTGGCAATCAGTACAAGGTATCCTATATACACAACTATCTTTTTCCTCCCCCTTATTATTAACAAGTTAATAATATTGATGATGTTGTAACGAAAGGCCTTAGAGCATTTTAATTAATATAAATTGTTTATTGTGGCTACACTCAACTTTACTATAAGTAAACATAATATCAAACAAATTAACAACCAACTTATGCTTTGTTTGATTAATCAAACACTTGTTCGACAACAATCCACCATACCATGGAATGCGTCAAACAAATATATGTTTGTTTTGGATTATTTTTTTTATATTTAACTATTTTATTCTTCCAACATATCCTGTTAATTCATTAGATCATATCTCATTTTTTTTAATTACCTCTACATGCTTTTATTTCACTTTACACAAATCTAGTGTCAAAGTTTCAGCTCAGAATGTCTCATGGTGGCTGAGTTTACTTGTGACAAACGTTTTTGCTTTAAACGTCCATAACTTCACTTCTACGTTGAATTTCCAATCAATTCAGAGCGTATATTTTAAGTTAGACATACAAAAATCTACTGTCAAAGTTTCAGCTTGAGATGTCTTATGGTGGCTGAGTTTACTTGCGACAAAATTTTGCGGACAAACCGACAGAAATTTTTTGAAGGGTGGATTTGGTTTCTCTAATATATGAAACGTAAAGAAAACTTGAAATGAGTCAGTTCTAAGCAATGTACAGACAAAATCATTATTTTATTTATATAGATAAGGAATAAACATATTAACTTCAAGAGACCATTTAATAATCGATATATTATGGTACAGGAATTATCGACAGTTGGCTATTGCCGTATCAAGGGGCCCCCCATACTGCATTTTAACCAAAAAGATGAATGGATTGATCAACTAAGTATGAATAATATGTTTTTATGATGGAGTCATACACATTCTATTAGAATAAATAATTTAATATGATCAATAATTCAAAACCAATTTTATGGTGTCAGTAACAATGAATAACACTGACCCACAAAAAAAAAATGTTTGACATGATGCCTAAGATTTTTTAACTAATTTAAGGGCGCTGATTTCAGAAATACTGTCGCTTTTCTCTATCAGGTCTAGTTTTTTCTGCAATGTATACCCCTCTCTGTAAGAAGGCGATGGCTACCATAAAAAACAAATTAATAGAAATTGAAGAAACAATATTTTTATTTAACTTTAAGACACATATTCATTAATCAGGCTGATATATTTGTAATATGTATGCAATACATTTGGATGTCACATATATTCCTGCAAATATAGTAAAACACATTTATTTTGTATAAGCAACGTCACCTTGGAGAGGATGTAACCATATTTAATTTTTAGTCCATAAATCTGCAGCACAAGTAAAATAATGACTTTTACTTTTAAGTTTATCATATCATAATGATATGATATGATATCTATGTTATTTAACATAGATTACAATAAGAACCTATAATTGTAATTATGACGCTAGAATGTATACATCTAATTTTAAGGTAAAACCGGTTGCATTTAGCAAACATCTCAATAACTTGACCTGATGAGGAAAAACTAGTATGATTTTCGGAATCAGCATTCCTAAATTAATCTAAATCGGCTTAGAAACCGAGGACATCAAAAAATAAGTTGACCAGTGCAATCAAGTTATGAAGTTGCCATACACATTTCACTTTAAAATTACCAACACTACGTATAAACCTCTGCTCTATTAAGAGGACAATTTTGAAAAATCAGTTATTATGAAATGAATATACGTATTTCAGAATAACTAGGTAAAATGAACAGTCTTGTTGGAATCTGTTGTACAGTTAAAAACAAATAATTAGTTCTAACGTAGTGCAATTAGTTATTATGTGGTATTTATCCTACAACAAATAATTAGTTTGTTTAGTTAAACTAATGCTAAATTAAACAAAAAACTCTATTCTGCTATAAATAATATAGGATCTTATATCATCATAGGAGACAGTGGTGAATGAAACAAATAATTGTTTTTATGTAGTGCCACAGAGAATAATTTGGGCTTTCAAAACTCTTATTTCATGGCACAAATAACTTTAAATAATTTGTAAAGAATATAGCCACATACGTCTATAATTACAACGAATTAATTAAAATTATCGTCATATTTGAAACTCTATTTGATTTAGTTTCAAACTTTACTTTGAATTATTAGTAATTTAGAATTAGTAATATACTTTATATTAGAACAAAGTACTTAAAATGGCAAGTATGCTGTAATAAACATGATATCCATTTTACCTCAGAATGAGTAAAAACCACACAATTACGGATTGCACAACTAATGATTTAAACATGATATTATTTTGCAAATAACTATAAATAATTAGTATTATGAATTAGTAATCTATGTTTAATAGTCATATATAAATAGTACATTTTAATATTCTAGTTGATCACCCATCGTTTCACCAAGGGATATAAGAATTTTTTGACACACACATAAATATAATATCTCAAAATCACAAAGAAAAAAGTATGTTATATAAAGAAGTGTACATTTTGAAACTAAAATAATGAATCTTGTTTACAAAATGAAAATGAACCTAAACAATTTGCCTAGTCTTGAAAATTATATATTCAAGGAATGATATACTTCTATGATTCTTTAAAAAAAACAGACGAATATATTCTGTGCGTCTATATACATTCTAGTGAAATATATTTTGTTCTACTTGCGAATAGGACATTTAGGTTTTATCACAATAGATTGTCGTATTTATCATTTGTTATTATCCTAACAAGCAGAAATACCCGGCGTTGCCCGCGTCTAGAAGTTTTAAGTATAAAATATGAAATGATGGAAATAAAAATTGGGTTCAATATTATTTCATGCATTTTTGTCTTACGATTCTTCATTCATGATCTACAGTCCCTTGGACGTTTTTTAACATTTTCAGGAGAATAGTGGTACCTAGGCTATGAAAGAAGCATCCTAGAGCAAAAAATCATTAAATAACATTGAGCTCGATTTTTATTTCCAACATTTCATATTTTATGCATTAAGGCCGTAGACGCCATATTTCTTAAGAAAAAATGCAAAAACTAAAAATTTGGCAAATTTTTGAGGTTTTTGGGCCCTAGGGGGCCGGGGTTAGGCTGCCCCCCAAAGTTTAATAGCCTAAAACCACCCCAAGACCTATAGAAAGTGCCTTGCAAAAGAATATTTGAAAAAGGTCCATTGTAGGCCGAATGCATAAGGTACAAACATACATACATACAGAGCCACGAAGGGAATTTATATATAGATATATTTCTAACCGTAAAATAATACTTGTCTTTATATCCATGCCTATTTTGTTTGTTTAAATATCTACATATATACAGCAAATACTCGTATATAAGCATAATTAATGAATACAAATCATTTCTGTATTGCTTAAATCGAAAATTTTTTTCACATAAAATGTAAAATATGGACTTATGATTCAACTTGAAAGGTTATAAGGTGGATATAAGCTATACTGTTTGACGGATCAGAATGAAATTACACCTAAAAATAAAGCATTATTTGCGAGACGAAATGAGGTAATTTTTTTTATGTTTTAAAAAAAAAATTTTTTTTTTTGTAGTGCTAAACCACGTACAACTGAATAATGATATATGATATTTTGTCAATAAACTAAACATAAAATTAGCAATTAATAAAAAAATGTCATAAAATTTCGATTATAGCAAAGAGCAATATATCTACAAAAAATCTGGAATGGCCTAAACTCAACTTTACTATAAGTAAACTGAATATCAATTTTCTTGGGTATATAATATATAATTTCTCTTTTAAGCATAATAAACATCTAAATGGGATATGATTATTAGTCTTTCATTCCTGAGGTAGTAAAGATAGTGATTGATCCACTTATCAATAGATAAGCCTTTTTTGTATGTCACGCAATTAATGGATATACAATCAATAGTATAACTACAGCAGTAATAACATTATGAAGGGCCAAAGTGAAAATTTGCTTATAGGAAATAATTTCCTACAAGAGAGCATGGCTTTTGCTCCAATAGCCATGGATCTCTTACATAGTTTATCTGACCTTCTACATTTAATACTTAAGACAAATTTTCCTATTTAGAACTTGAAAATATTTAAAGTATTTTAAAAACATTACAAAGTTTTTGTCTGAAATGTCAAAAACATGTAAGAAATAATGTCGTTTTCAGATAATTTTTAATTTAAGATATAGAATAATTTCATTTATTATTTTTAAAAGAATTTTTTTTTAATTCTGAATAATGTTCTAAATTTTTGATCTTTTATCAAATTATTATACTGGGAATTTCATGGCATGCTAGAGTTTTTTAAAAACTTTTCTTTCTCTTTGTCAAAAATCATAAAAAAACAATTTACTCTGAGGGAATGTTATTTTTTCCCACGGGCTCTACTATGTTATAAGTTTGCTATAAATGTATATTGGGAAAAAATATATTGGTAATTAGCCACCTTTGCATTCTTAAATCAAGTTCAAACCGACTTTTCTGTATAATTTTAAATTTAAAAGCTGGAAGCTTGAATTTTTTAAAAATAGTTGTCATGAACTATTAGACTAGAATAGTAAAAAATAGGAAATTAGACAAAAACGTAGAAACCCTTCTATAAGACGTAAAAGTTAATTCCAAAAACTTCAATATTACCCAATAATAATGTTATTCATAAACGTAAAAAAATCAGCATCTGAAATTAAAGTTTGCAGAATTGTGCAACATATAGATTGTTTAGAACAATTTGTTAGAAAACCCATCATACTATAAAAAGTATCAGAGATTATATGTTTCATATCCTCTATTGTTGTTGATTTTTTACGTATAAGATTTTATTCTTCTTACATCACATATAAGTCGTTAAATTCTAGAGTTAGCAGTTAAGGAAAAAAAAAATGTTTTCCAAAAACATGTTTTTAGCAAAAAAAAAGTGACTTCCCGTGAAGCATAATTCCTCCCAAAAAATAGGGATCATCTACACTATGGGGCCCATTTTTGTGTAAAATATCAACTTGATCCATCAAAGATTCTAGACCTAGCATGGTAACAAGCAATGCTAACACACTCACCCACCCACACACACACACACCCATCATCGAAGAAACTTCAAAAAAACGACTTCTGGGACCACAAAATATATAATTCCGTCAAAATCTGGAGATCAAATTTTTTCACGATCACTATACTTTACTTATAGTAAAGTAAAAAATAATAATCCATCTTGGAATAATGGTTCACTTACTATACTTGTCTACATACTTACTATAGTATGGTATAGTATAGTACTTACTATACTTGTCTACATACTTACTATAGTATGGTATAGTATAGTACTTACTATACTTGCCTACATACTTACTATAGTATGGTATAGTATAGTACTTACTATACTTGTTTACATTTATGAAGGACGAACTGACAACGCTTCTTGTATAATAGTATAGATTAGGGTAGAATCATATAAAATGAACAGTTCGTATTTATAAATTAATTCAGTTTTTTTTTAATTAATAAGTTTTATGATCAGCAAGTTACAATTACTGTTCTATTTTGTTGTTCAATCAACTTTGAAATATTCATAAATATGACTTAGATATGTATGTCTAGTTCCAGTAATTTAGATGAAATAATCAGCATGTTTAAAAGATTATTTCATTCTGCAAATAACTATGAATATTTGGTAATTAAGAATTAGATATGCACATTTCATTTTAATAAATTATCAAAGAGATTTATTAATATTTATACCATTGATCAAATTATATAAATTTCATTCATTAATTTATGATTGTGAACTAGACATACAATTGATTTGAATAAACTAATTAAAATGATGACCATGCTTAAGTCTTATTTATTGAAGAAACTCTAAATTATAGTTTATCTGGAAAAGTAATGTTCATTTAAGTTGAATAAATTAGTTAAAATGATCAAGGAACTTCGTTTCATTGAATTACTTTGAACACATAAATTTGAATTACTAGTGATTATTAATTATTCTTGTACGTTTAATTTGAATTAATAGTTAAAATAATCACCATGTTTCATTGAACACATAACTTTGAATTACTAGAAATATTTAATTCTACTTGTTCATATAATTTGAATAAGTTAAAATTAGTTATAACGATCGTCGTGTAGAAACGTAATTCGATTGTGCAAATAACTATGAATAATTAGTAATAATGAATTAATTGGTCATACACAGATAATTACAATAATTAGTTAAAATGATCATCAACTTTCCGAATATTTTTTTTGAGCAAATAACTTTTAACTAATTGGTAATTAAGAATTAGCCATAAATATTCACTCTAACAAATTATTCAACTTATCAGCATGTTATACAATCCACTATTATTATTCAATATGAAATACCATATGCATATCACTTGAGTAAATTAGTATAAATTATCAAAACTCTAATTGCCAAATACCGTTGAAGAATTTCTAATTATGAATTAGTTTTGTACGTTTAATTGAATAAATTATTTAAAATGAACAACACTTTAAATACATTATTCGATTGAGCAATAACCATAAATAAATTGTAGTTATACTGATAAAAATTACGTATAAAAGAATTATGTTTATCAGGATCTTTAAAACATATTTCGATTGTAGAAAGAACTGTACTTACCTAGTAATTATGAATTAGCCATGTACATTTAAATTCTATAAATATCACCAAAATGATCAACTTGTGGTATTTGTCATATTGATAGTGGAAGTGAATTACTCATACACATTTATTTGAATAAATTACTGAAAAAGATCTCATGAGTCAAACGTTATTTCATTGTATTATAGCTATGAATAATCAGAAATGATTAACTAACTCACACAATTAACTAACTAACACAATTAATTTTGAAATGAACAACTAGTAATACTTGAGAATTAGTAATATGTATTTAAATTGAATAAATTAGTTAAAATGATAAGAATATATCACTCGAGTTTCCCATTATACAAATAAGTAAGAATATTCAGTAATTATGTAATTATAACACACATTCTATCTTAATAACTTTTGAAATGTATTCTTGAAACTCACTTTACCTTTAAAAGTCTGTTTTATTGATCATTAAACTATGAATAATTAGTTGACTTGATAACTTATTTCAAATGGCCGCCATGTTTAAAACTCTATCGTAGCGAAAGGTACATTACGATTCATGACGATTCCTAATCCAGAATCATCAATAATGTTGTTTTAATTGGAATAAATTAGTTCACATGATCATAATATTTAAAACACAATTCAATTGTTCAAATAGATATGATTGATAAGTTCATATAATTTAGTTACACACATTCCATCTAAATATAATATTAATGTAACCTGCATCTCAAAACCTCAACGTCATTGAATACATAATTTCAACAATTAATAAACATTAATTAGCATGTACGTTTAAACTGAATAAATAAGATAAAATGCTAAGCATATATAACTCGTGTTTCCTATTATACAAATAATTAGTTGACTTTATAACCTCCTTCAAATGGCCGCCATGCTTCTAAGTCTATCACATTGAAAAGTACATCTGAATTACTAATCCAGAAACATCCATAACGTTGGTTTAATTTCAGTAAATTAGTTCAAGTGATCATCATATTTAAAAACATAATTCGATTGTTCAAATAGATATGAATGATAAGTTCATATAATTTAGTCAAACACATTCCATCAAAATATAATATTAATGTCACCAACGTCACAAACCACAACTTCATTAAAACGTAATGTTGATTAATTAATAAACATTAATTAGCATGTACCTTTAATCTTTATAAATAAGATAAAATGCTAAGCATATATAACTCGTGTTTCCTATTATACAAATAATTAGTTGATTTTATAACTTATTTCAAATGGCCGCCATGTTGAAAACACTATCATACTGAGAAGTACATTGCAATTACTAATCCAGAATCATCAGTCATGTTGGTTTAATTTCAGTAAATTAGTTCAAATGATCATCATATTTAAAACATAATTCGATTGTTCAAATAGATATAAATGATAAGTTCATATAATATGGCCGACATAACTCAAACTTCACAAGCTGTGAATAATAAATTTGTGTAATTTAGTTATACACATTCTATTTGAATAAATTCTTTCAAATTATTAGTATTTTTAAAACACTAATATGTGCCAATAACTATAAATAGTAAGTGGTTATGAACTATCACAGTATGAAAACCTGACATACCTGCAGAATAGTAGCTGTTAGCCAGACGCACAACATGTTCACACCTACAGCACTCCATCTGGAAAGACCATAGTCCAAGGCCGTGGGCTTATATGACCCACTAACAAGTGTGCCAATTCATGGTTCAATTTTTTATCATTAATATTACTTATTATCTGAATTTATTCTTTTATAATTTAATACAAAATTAATTAATATTATTTAATTATGTATGAATATTATTTATTACCTGATTCAGTTTTTATAATTTAAATCGTCAGTGTCACCTTTTCAATTGGTTAAAAGGTATATCTGTTTGGAGATTAATTCATTCATTTAGAAATTATCTTAAATAATTCAAACAAGTCTACACTAATCAATTATTAATTGAAATTATTTAAAAGTATTAAAGAAATAAACTTAAGTATTTTAAACATCCAAAATGTTCGCTTTATTTTGATAAATTAGTTAAAGTGATGACTCTGTTTAAATATCTATCTATTCAAGAAATAATTTCAAATAATTTGTAAATCTGAGGAGGTTCTGTTGGTTTCATTTCAATAAATCAGTTAAAATAATGACAATGCTTAAAAACTAATTGTTTGAAAAAGAACTTTAAATAAATTTCTAATGTAGATAAGTAATGCTCGTATAATTAAAACAAATTACTTAAAATGATGACAATGTTTAGAACTCTATTTTTTTTTGAAGCTGTTACTTCAAATAATTTGTAAATATGAATAAGGCTGTTACTTCAAATAATTTGTAAATATGAATAAGGCTGTTACTTCAAATAATTTGTAAATATGAATAAGTAATACTCGTTTGACTTGAGTACATTAGTTAAAATGATAACCATGTTTAGAACTTCATTAATTGTGGAAAAAAACTTTAAACAATTTGCAAATCTCAATAAGTAATGTCTCTTTAACTTGAAAAAATCGGTTAAAATAATGAAAATGATTAGAACTTCCATATTTTGATGAAATTACTTGAAATAATTTGTAAATATGAATAAGTAATATTCTGTTTGATTTGAATAAATGAGTTAAAGTGATGACAATATTTAAAAGTCATGGCTTATCTGTTACTGATTGAATAACTTCAAATATTTTCTTAATCTGAATAGGGAATGTTCAATTGATATCAACAAATTAGTTAAAATAATGACGGTTCATTGTCGTCAATAAGAAAGAAGTTATGTTTAGCTTGGCTAGCTGTGAACCCAGTGTTAAACAGTAATATCAACAGTTAATCAAACAAATTCACTGAGTATGTTTGACAGGAATAACTGTTACTGTGTTTTTTGTTCTTAAGTGATGAAAACTGAAGTCTTATATGGCCCATGCTAGTGATATAGTATTCTTAAGATGATTCAGGATATATACACAGTAAGTACATTTAATAAAACACAATATATTTAAACATGAAATATTCCGGTCATTTTATGTTATCATTTATCTTTATAACATTACCTTAGAACATCTATATTGACAATAATATTTACAAAAGGTGCATTTTAAAGGACACTTTGACATTTTAATTTCTTCAGAAGTTTCTGTTTTATTTGAAATACTGTTTTATAAGCAAAAAAGTATTCAAAGTTCGGAATTTTAAAAAAAACAATAAACGGTGCTTATCTGTTATCTGGAGGCCTCTTAATTAACAAATATACTTATGAGTTAACAGGAGGATTTAACAAACAAAAAGCAAAAAATACAAAGTAATATTTCGTCATTTATTAGGACCGGGGTTCGATCCCCACCTGGTCCTCGATTTATTCATGCGGGAGGTGAATAAATCTGAGCACGTCGTCCCTCGGAGAAGGACGTTAAACCGTCGGTCCCGAGCCTGTACGATGTCAGGTACTCGTTAAAGATCCCTACTCTAAATACATTTGAGTTAGGCAAAATTTAGGACTCCCACTATAGAATCAGTCTTCATTGTGTGGTATCACAAAGGGCCAATGCTCGGCCTAAGTGTGTTCCCTTGTGGGACTGCCACTGCAACCTAACCTAACCTTCGTCATTTATAGATTCTAGGAGTGTTATTTTGTAATAAAATGCTTTTCTTTATCGGCATAATAATAGCCTCCCGTTAACCTATAAGTACGTAATAAACTAAATAATTTATAACCTCAGGAATAGACACTTCACACAACTGTCAAGTTTAACCAAAATACTACAATGTACAACCACACTATAGTGTCGTTTATATTAAAAAAATAATACATATACCACTAAACACAGTTTTCAAATATAACGCTTTGTTTAAGTTGACAGTTGTGTTAAAATTTATATTCCTAAAGGTTATTCATTTTTAACCTCTACGGTAATAAATAGCTTATTGCAATGTACATACTTCCAACATTTCATACTTCTTCATACCACCAAGATTTTAAATCAAAACGTTGGCTTAAGTTTGATTTGAAGCTTGAAAACTTTACCAATTCCTGGTAAACATAATTTGTTGTGTGTATGTAACACGTTACATACACATGTGGTTTAGAGAACAAAATTGTCTAAACCACAAAAAAGAGACAAAGATCTTTGGTAGAAAATAACAAGTTATTTTCATAATCAGGAATAAATATAAAGGTATATTATTTATACTTAAAGTTCCTTACTTAAGTTTAATTACTTTTGCATTCTTCTTTGTTTTTAATGTGAATTTTATTTGTAAAGTAAAACAAAACTCACTGTCTTCTTTAATATTTATCTGAATAATTTAGCAAAAACTGTAATAAACACGTAAACATAAACAAAAACCTCTTACTTGTATTATGGTGAATGCAAGCAGTTTTTTAATATAAATAATGTACTTTTACATAGAACTTAGATATGTAATCTATATAAACGAACATTTTGTAGAAATAAGTTTCCAAATAAATTCTTTCATATGTTTTTAACTTTCAATACAAGGCATTCTTCTCCAACTTAAACTCCAAATAACATCTTGCTAATCAAAACATTAAAGAATGTTTTCATTTCCCTTTTCATCATCAGTTTTATATTCACTAAAATGATTACCCTTTTCTCAATGAAACATCTCTAGCTATCAGTAAATCAGTCGATTATTGGGATGGATTAAACGGTAACCTTTAATACATCATAATAACCAACAAAAATATGTTCTTTACTTTTAGCATCCCATTTAGTTCTCTTTTGATCTGGAAATTTGACAAATGCCTGGCAACCAAATATTCTTAAATGATATAAATTTACCTTTTCTCTGATCAGCTTTTCATGTCTGGAACAGCTTTTGTAGGTGTTTTGTTTTTAATATAATTTGCTATATTGTATGCTCAATATTTCCTTGATAAACTAGCTTCCTATAACATACTTCGAGCCTTTACAACTAAAGCCCTTTTGAGGATCTCAGTTAATCCATTCTGTTGAGGACTATACGGTATTGATGTTTGATGTAAAATACCATTACTGGATAAACATTTGTTAAAGTCATTATTAATATAGTCTTTCCCATTATCACTGAAGAGTATTTTTATTTTCCATCCTGACTGATTCTCAACTAAATTTTTCTTTAACTTCCTACTTACTATACATTACATACAAGAAACTTTTTTGACTGTAATCATTAGTAAGTTTAAGCCATAAAGTCCTCTACCCCAGCTCTTCTTTGTGCTATGTGTTCTCACAAATGAGAATGAATTATTTCCAATTTATTGTTATCACTAGAACTAATTCCTTTAAATTCTGCTCTTGCTTGTTTACCTTTGACACATGACTCACATTTTTTTTGTCAGATGGCCAAATTAAGTTGATTCCTTCAGCCATGCCTTGTTCTAAAAGTTTCATTGCTTTCTGACAAGCGTGGACAAGTCTAAAATGCCAAGTCCTTCAGTAGCTGTTTAAACACTTGTGTTATAATTTATTTGTTCATTTTTATCAAGATATGACAGCTTAAATGTTCCATTTTCTTTGTATTAATGCTCTACTTTAAACTCCTACAACTGTACATTCTTCCTTATAAACTTGCTTTCTACGAAAGCCACAGCTAGAACTGTTATCTGTGATTCTACTCACTGATAATAAATTAGTTGACAACTGAGGAACGTATGAGTATCTGTTATTCCAAATATCATCATAAATGTTTACATCTTGAAGTTTATCTTGTTGTTATCAGTTATACAATGACTTCTTGAACTTCAAGATTGATGTAATTTATTTAGTCCTTTCTAATGGTCATATGACTCAAGCACTACTGTCGTTGATCCATTGTGAATTATTTGTAGAGAAATAAGAAAGAGCTGCTAGAAATATTTCATCCTTTTTTAAGTCCCTTATCACTAAATTTGTTCTTTTCTCTATTATCAGGATATTGACAGGATTTATAACCTATTTTTCGGAACCTTTAACATTGGGCTGATAGGTTTCAATGATTTGAGACCTATTAATTACATTACGGCATGTAAAGGTTTTATAACCTTTTTTTAATAGAGCAGCTGATATACGTAAATCACTAGTCACTAATCACTAGCCTATTGAGTAATATTATTCCTATGAACTCGTCTTTCAATCCAGCACTGAAGGCATCCAATTCCCTGTTAAACTAATTTTAAATAGTCTTCTTAACAAATATAACCTGCGAGTTAACCCTTAATCTTCATACGTCTCTTAAACTTTTTCTACATTTCCACCTACGTCTTTAAACCTGTTAAGACACTCTTCTAGCATCAGACAAATTTTTGCTCTCGTTTTTATCATCCTTTTTGGTGCTATTATAGTATGCTATGTACCTTCAATGTTGTTATCTACTACTTACAATATCATTTCATATTATACAACGCAAAATTCATCACAAATATGCTAACGAAAAGAAAAATATCCTTTAAATATATTGATTTAGAAAATTCAACATCTACTGTGACAATATGGCTGAATGTAAAGATTTCCATACTAAAAAAGATAAGAGGAGTACCTCAACAGCATTTGCGATATCATTTAGACCATTACAATTGGAAAATTCTGAGAAAACACGATCATATATTTCTACCTTCCTTGAACGATGTAAGATATGTTTACAAGCAGTAATGGAATAAATTTTGACAGGTTATGTTGTATGTTTCACTTCTTAATTTTGTAAGTTTTGAATAAGTTGTAAAATTTTTGTGTAATGATTTTGAATAATTTGGAATAAATATATCCCTATAAACTGTTTATTATTTTCGGTAGATACCATAATGGGTGGTTGGTAGCATACTAAAACACCTTTTTTTCGTCACCAGTCACAACAAACATAACTCTTCTGTTGTGGAAGTGAAATATTTCCACTGGTAGTCACCAGTGGTCCGTGGAGAACCTAAATATTTTTACGGGTCATCTAAAAAACATTTTAATGCCAAACTTCCAACTGTTATAATTGTTCCTTCTTTACAATTTTTTTAGAGAAATGATTTATTTGTCTCTGTCATCATTTTAAAAGGTCTCTTAAAAAGAAAGCCTTATTAAAAAGTCGCTTAGAGTTTAATCACCGAAGTACAAATTAAAAACTGTCCAGAAACAAAATTCTACGTTTCAAACATTAAGCTGATTTGGGTCCATAATCTGTTACGATTACGAAGTCTTAAAATGTACTTGATTAAACATTATTCCAACAAATATAACCTTAGAACACTCGTACTGAAAGTACTTTTAGTAAAACTTGCATTTTCAAGAAATACTTTACACTTTTTACTTTCCTTTTCTTAATGAACACTTTTCATTTCTCCAGAAGTTTCTCTTTAAAGATATATAAATGAAATGATTGTGGAAATGAAAATAACAGAAAAAAAATTACAAATTTATAAATTCTTATTACAGAAAATCCAGTATACTGATTTAAAACATATAGTACTGATGTAATTTGTTTAGATAAAAACAATAAATATTTTAACTTCAAACTATAAAAACCTTAAACTATAGTTATCAGTATATTATTAACCAGCCGTAAATACAATACTCAACGATATTTTAACAATATCGTTGAGTATTGATTACATACTGAATGACAGTATATGATGTCCCGTTTGATAATACTTTTACTTGACTGTAAGTAAAGTATAGTGATCGTGAAAATATTCGATCTCGAGATTTTTTTCTATTTTTACTCCCCTCGTTGTAATGTCAAATTTCTACCCTATCCTGTGTCAAAGAATACTCCACAGGTAATAAAGGACCTCATTTATAAGGTGGTAATTAGGGCTGGCATTACAAATGGATGCTCGACCTGCTTACAAGCCGCAAGAAAATAATAAAACCCTGAACACAGATAATTTTTATTTTTATTTTATAAATAAAAATTTATCATTTTTTAAGCATATGTTATGAAAATAAGCAGTAGCTTCTGCATTGGCCAATTTCTTGTTGACACTCTCTAGTTTTCTTATCACTTTGCGGTGAGACTCTGGTAGCTTCCAAAGAAGGTTAGCGAAGAACATTAACACGCACAATAACCTTGAGGTGAAACTACTTAAACCACTTTTTGAAAAAACTATTTTAATTACTAAAAAAACTATAACTAAAAAATATACAACCTTTCGACTGTCATTCGCCATCCTCAGGCACAGGCTGACCTGCTGCTATCGTACAGAAATATTATTTTTTTTATGACCATGAAGAAGAAATAAAGGGCCATTATTTAAAAATAGTCCTTTTTTTTGCTGATCATCTAAAAATTTCCATGGACTACCAGTGGTCCTGGAAAACCTAAATATTTTTATGGGTCATCTAAATATTTCCATGGACTACCAGTGGTCCGTGGAGAACCTAAATATTTTTATGGGTCATCTAAATATTTCCATGGACTACCAGTGGTCCGTGGAGAACCTAAATATTTTTATGGGTCATCTAAATATTTCCATGGACTACCAGTGGTCCGTGGAGAACCTAAATATTTTTATGGGTCATCTAAATATTTCCATGGACTACCAGTGGTCCGTGGAGAACCTAAATATTTTTATGGGTCATCTAAATATTTCCATGGACTACCAGTGGTCCGTGGAGAATCTAAATATTTTTATGGGTCATCTAAATATTTCCATGGACTACCAGTGGTCCGTGGAGAACCTAATTATTTTTATGCGTCATCTAAATATTTCCATGGATTACCAGTGGTCCGTGGAGAACCTAAATATTTTTATGCGTCATCTAAATATTTCCATGGACTACCAGTGGTCCGTGGAGAACCTAAATATTTTTATGGGTCATCTAAATATTTTCATGGACTACCAGTGGTCCGTGGAAAACCTAAATATTTTTATGGGTCATCTAAATATTTTCATGGACTACCAGTGGTCCGTGGAGAACCTAAATATTTTTATGGGTCATCTAAATATTTCTATGGACTACCAGTGGTCCGTGGAGAATCTAAATATTTTTATGGGTCATCTAAATATTTTCATGGATCACCAGTGGTCCGTGGAGAACCTAAATATTTTTATGGGTCATCTAAATATTTTCATGGATCACCAGTGGTCCGTGGAGAACCTAAATATTTTTATGGGGCATCTAAATATTTCCATGGATCACCAGTGGTCCGTGGAGAACCTAAATATTTTTATGGGTCATCTAAATATTTCCATGGACTACCAGTGGTCCGTGGATAACCTAAATATTTTTATGGGTCATCTAAATATTTTCATGGACTACCAGTGGTCCATGGAGAACCTAAATATTTTTATGGGTCATCTAAATATTTTCATGGACTACCAGTGGTCCGTGGAGAACCTAAATATTTTTATGGGTCATCTAAATATTTTCATGGATCACCAGTGGTCATCTGTAGAAAACCTAAATATTTTTATGGGTCATCTAAATATTTCCATGGATTACCAGTGGTCCGTGGAGAACCTAAATATTTTTATGCGTCATCTAAATATTTCCATGGACTACCAGTGGTCCGTGGAGAACCTAAATATTTTTATGGGTCATCTAAATATTTTCATGGACTACCAGTGGTCCGTGGAGAACCTAAATATTTTTATGGGTCATCTAAATATTTCTATGGACTACCAGTGGTCCGTGGAGAATCTAAATATTTTTATGGGTCATCTAAATATTTCCATGGACTACCAGTGGTCCGTGGAGAACCTAAATATTTTTATGGGTCATCTAAATATTTCCATGGACTACCAGTGGTCCGTGGAGAACCTAAATATTTTTATGGGTCATCTAAATATTTCCATGGACTACCAGTGGTCCGTGGAGAATCTAAATATTTTTATGGGTCATCTAAATATTTCCATGGACTACCAGTGGTCCGTGGAGAACCTAAATATTTTTATGCGTCATCTAAAAATTTCCATGGACTACCAGTGGTCCGTGGAGAACCTAAATATTTTTATGGGTCATCTAAATATTTCCATGGATTACCAGTGGTCCGTGGAGAACCTAAATATTTTTATGGGTCATCTAAATATTTTCATGGATCACCAGTGGTCCGTGGAGAACCTAAATATTTTTATGGGTCATCTAAATATTTTCATGGATCACCAGTGGTCCGTGGAGAACCTAAATATTTTTATGGGTCATCTAAATATTTTCATGGATCACCAGTGGTCCGTGGAGAACCTAAATATTTTTATGGGTCATCTAAATATTTCCATGGACTACCAGTGGTCCGTGGAGAACCTAAATATTTTTATGCGTCATCTAAATATTTCCATGGACTACCAGTGGTCCGTGGAGAACCTAAATATTTTTATGGGTCATCTAAATATTTTCATGGACTACCAGTGGTCCGTGGAGAACCTAAATATATTTACGGGTCATCTACATATTTAGATTCCTGAAATCCCCGTGTCCTGTAAGGACCTGACATAATCAGTGGGTAACTCCAATGTTGACCATTCTTACTCGCAGTCCGACATCGAGGAAAAAGCGGAATGTCCGTCTCCCCGTTGTTCCTCTTGTCTATCGCTCAATCCACAAGTTCAATGCCCATCGTTTCAATGTCAATTCTCTTTGTTGTTTCTTATTTTCACTCGTAAATTGTACCCAAAGTGGGGGGAAGTCACCTCCTCAATCAGTGGTCCGTGGACCACAGTTTAGAGACTGCTGTGTTGGAAGAAGACAGAAATCCATGACTGGTGCCGTGGACCATAGTTTATAGTCTGCTGTGTTGGAGGAAGTCAGAAACCCACGACTGGTGCCGTGGACCATAGTTTAGAGACTGCTGTGTTGTAGGAAGTCAGAAATTCATGACTGGTGCCGTGGACCATAGTTTATAGTCTGCTGTGTTGGAGGAAGTCAGAAATCCATGACTGGTGCAGTGGACCACAGTTTACAGACTGCTGTGTTGTAGAAAGTCAGAAATCCATGACTGGTGCCGTGGACCACAGTTTACAGACTGCTGTGTTGGAGAAAGTCAGAAATCCATTACTGGTGCCGTGGACCACAGTTTACAGACTGCTGTGTTATAGGAAGTCAGAAATCCATGACTGGTGCCGTGGACCACAGTTTACAGACTGCTGTGTTGTAGGAAGTCAGAAATCCATGACTGGTGCAGTGGACCACAGTTTACAGACTGCTATGTTATAGGAAGTCATAACTCCATAACTGTGTTTCTTCTTTGACTGAGTGTCTTCCCTCTCTATAGAGCCAAAAAAAAAGAAATAAATAACCATCATCAGGGCCCAGCATCATCAAAAGAGCATACTTTTCTAGTAAAATCAAACAACAACAAAGAATGTTGGATATAAAATTTATTTTACACACAAATCACATACAGTATTACTGTGAGCAAGTGGCATAGATTGCGTACACTAGGCAGGAATAAATAGAAAATATATCTTCAGTCCTTTACCTGAAAAAAAAAACAGTATTATTATTATTATTATTACAGGGCATGTCAATCGATACAAATATCAGTTCAACAGAATATAATCGTTTTCAAATTGTAGGGTGATAAGCTAATGAAATAGTTTCCACATATAGAAATTTAACAGTATAAAAAAAATGTAGTGTTCTTCTTCAGGCATTAACTAAAAACGTACAACGTCATCAGAGAGTTATCTAGGTTAGGTTAGTTTACGTTGCAGTGGTAGACATACAAGGGAACACACTTAGGCCGAGCATTGGCCCTTTGTGATACTGTTTTGATTTGTAGTCATGTTTCTCGGCCTTTCGGCCTAATACCATGAACAAAGCAATTACAGATCGATGCTTTTTTACGTGAGACCCTTTAGCCACATGAAGGGACACACCACATTCCTCAGAGGAGGGATGCGACCGAGCCCACCCAAGTGATACCACACACTGAAGATTGATTCTATAGTGGGAGTTCTAAATTTTGCCCTAACTCAAGTGTATTTAGAGTAGGGATCTTAACGAGTACCTGGTATCGTACAGGCTCGGGACCGACGGCTTATATCTCTGAGGGATGACGTTCTCAGATTTATTCATCTGCCGCGTGAATAAATCGAGGGCTAGGTGGGTGGGTATTGAACCCTGGACCTACCAGTTAAGAGGCGAGTACGATAACCACTGAGCTAACCTGACCCCTAGAGAGTTATCTATAGTACAAAGTAAAATGTACAGCCTTCCTTCTTTCATTTTGTACCATTTACTATATACTATAGATAACTCTCTGATGACATTGTATGTTTTTAGTTAATGCCTGAAGAAGAACACTACGTGTTCGAAACGCACGTTTTTATTATTAAATTTTTATATGTGGAGACTATTTCATTAGCTTTTTACCCTACAATGAGTAAATGCCACATAATAACTGATTGCACTACGTCAGAATGTCATCAGAGTTATCTATAGTATAAAGTAAAGTTGGGTTTTTGACTCTGACGAAGACCGCTTGTTTTCCCATTTCATATCCCATATGGTTTGATCATTGGTTGTTATTTCCCGTGTTTATGTGAAATCTTTTTATAGTATAAAGTAAATGGTACAAAACAAAATGTACAGCCTTCCTTCTTTTATTTTGTACCAATTACTTGATATTATAGATAACTCTCTGATGATATTGTATTTTTTAGTTAATGCCTGAAGACGAACACTACGTGTTCTAAACGCACGTTTTTATTATTAAATTTCTAAATGTGGAGACCATTTCATTAGCTTTTTACCCCTACAATGAGTAAACACATCATAACTGATTGCACTACGTCAGAATGTCATCAGAGTTATCTATAACAGGGTTCCACAAACTTTTTTCGATCACGACCCCATTTTTAGCTTGAATAAATTATGCGACCCCATTAGCATTTTTTGAAAAAAGTTAAAAATCAAAAACATATTTTAGCTATAGGTTTTTAAATAATAATAGGTTAGAGACAGCCGTGGTAGGTAACATTGGAGTTACCTACTGATTATGTCAGGTCCTTACAGGACACGAGGATTTCAGGAATCTAAATATTTAGATGACTAATAGGCTATATATAATTAAAAGAGAACTAACGACAATATTAATTAACAAATATATTTAAAATAAATAAAAAATAAAAAAAAACAATATTAATTTAAAATTGAAATTTTAAAAAAGAAAACAAAAATTAATATTAATTCACAGTCATATTTAAATAAATAATAATTAAAAATATTAACTTAAAATTGAAAAATTAAAAAAAATCAAAATTAACATTATTTTACAGTCATATTTAATAAATAAAAATTAAAAAAAAACATATTACGCATAATGGACGATGTTCATAATTGATAACAGTGTAAGTGAATCCATATTTGATATAATCCTGTTGATATTTTCTGGTAAGGCTATAATATCAAATAATCTTTTCATTGCTTTCACATTAGAAGATGCTGACACTTCTGTAGACCTTCTGTCCTTTGAAGGGACAGTATTTAAACTCTTTGACGATATTTTTCGAACTTTACTGGGTATTGCAATATCAGAATCTACATTGCAATCATTTTCGTTAGTTTTTGAACGACTTGTTTTCACAACCCATTTATCAATAGTTAAGGTTTTTTTTTCCAAAATAAGGAAAATAATGCAAAATAAATTTAAGTACGAACTATTAATTTACTAAATAAAAAAAATCAAATTACTAATACGATTAAACAACACTTAAACCACAAATAATTAGCACTTCATTCAAAGAGAATATAATAATAACTAACTAATAAGGGAAAGAAGTTAGTACAAGGTTTTAACTGAAGCCAAACCAGCTGTTATTTCTTCAAAACTAGGGGAAATTATATTTTGTTTTGACTTTGTTTTACATAAGTTTGATACAATACGTACATATATACAAAATTTAAAGTTTTGATTTTCGAAAATAAAATATAATATGTGTATACTCCTATTTTAGTTGTATGTATGTATCTGTTTTTGTTTTTATTTTATATTGATTTCTAAAGAGTGCAAAAAATTTAATATGAACGAAAAAACGACAATTCAGTATTAAATTTGTATCGTATTTTACTGTTTTCTGAGGCAATAAACCGAGTTTATTTTCTATCTATAGGCATGGATGAGACGAATGTGAGGTTTTGCAAAAAGTTAAGAGGTTCAATGACTACTTTAATTTGTTTAATGTTAATTATGATATGAATAAACTTATTTTTTTCGCGACCCCAATAAAAAAATTTGCGACCCCATCTGGGGTCGCGACCCACACTTTGCGGAACACTGATCTATAGTATAAAGCAAAGTTATATCACTTATAATAATAAATGATTGCACTATCTTAGAATGATTTTAAAATATATATGGTTAATAAATCGAGTACTGACGATATGTTATACCAAAGCTATGCATCTACCACATTATACAGTGACATGAATAATCAACGTTAGCTGATTTGATAAGCTAGAGATAGCTGTACCATATAGCCTTGGATCGTCCCTAGGAAAGTGTGGGACCCCGGGTCAACCAGTGATGGGATTCAGCCGGTTCGCAAGAACCGGTTCTTAAAATATTACGAGTTCGGCGAACCGGTTGTTAAAATTACGTAAACCCCTATTCAGACCTGTATTAATTAGCCCACTATCAAACTCCACAAGTGTCGCGTGACTCACGTAACTTGTGCATGTATGACAAAGTAATTTGCACATGTATATAGCCTATATATAACTAAACCAGTGGTTCTTAACCTGTGTTCGATCAAACCCTAGGGGTTCGAAGAGTTGGTCTCAGGGGTTCGGCGGAGCCTCCACCAAGGAGGTCAACAGCAAAAGTCACACTGATTTGCACGTATGAAATTTGTTGTGATTTCATGTATTGTGTTGGTTTTGTTCTTTGAACAAGATAATATTAATGCATGGTTCATTTTTTGGAACATAAAATAAACATACGCCTATGACTTGAATTTGATAAAAAAAATCATATTTTATTTTTCACTAAAGAAGGGTTCGATGAATGCACTTACGAAACTGGTGGGGTTCGGTGCCCCAAAAAGTTAGGAACCTCTGAACTAAACAATTTAGTTTCCTTTGCTTTACTGTTACACTGCTCAAACTGCTCATGACAATGCAGATGTTCAGTTGGTCTACCCTACATTAGGACTAGTTTTAACTTTTATTTTGAATCAAATATTGAATGTTTTTAGATCTAATTTCCTGAAATCGCCAGATTAAAGTAAGTGTTTGTTTAGATAAATAATTCAGGTATGGCTGCCCGTCTTTGCAACAAAAATTTTCTGAAGGACCTAGCTTTAATGATTGATATTTTAAATGAAATGTCATTGTTCAATAATGCCCTCCAAGCAAGAGGCACAACTTTTTTTCAGAGGAGAAAACCTCATAAAGAATTCTATTAAAGCATTTGATTATATTAAATTCCTAAATCAATATAAAGTATATTATTTATATAGATAAATAATATATATGACTCCCTCTTTGCATAAAAATTTATCATATGAATGGAAAACTAGACTAAGATTTTTCAACCGCAACAAGTGGTCTTGTCAGATGTCAAAAACCCAACTGGCATTTCCAGTTATGTTCTTCGTCAGAGACAAAAACCTCATAAGGATTTTTCAGTTAAGGTCTTCGTCAGAGTCAAAAACCAACTGGATTTTTTCCAGTTAGTGGTTTCGTCAGAGTCAAAAACCCAACTGGATTTTTCCAGTTAGTGGTCTTCGTCAGAGACAAAAACCCAACTGGATTTTTCTAGTTAGTGGTCTTCGTCAGAGTCAAAAACCCAACTGGATTTTTCCAGTTAGTGGTCTTCGTCAGAGTCAAAAACCCAACTGGATTTTTCCAGTTAGTGGTCTTCATCAGAGTCAAAAACCCAACTGGATTTTTCCAGTTAGTGGTCTTCGTTAGAGTCAAAAACCCAACTGGATTTTTCCAGTTAGTGGTCTTCGTCAGAGTCAAAAACCCAACTGGATTTTTCCAGTTAGTGGTCTTCGTCAGAGTCAAAAACCCAACTGGATTTTTCCAGTTAGTGGTCTTCGTCAGAGTCAAAAACCTAACTGGATTTTTCCAGACTCTGACGAAGACCAGTTGTTGCAGTTGAAAGATCTTAGTCTTGCTTTCCACTTTCATATTGAGGTTTGATTATTGATTATTATTTCACGTGTTTATGTGAAATCTTTTTATCTATCTCTATATATATAAAGTTCGTGAGTTTTGTTTGTTTGTTTGTTCACCTACTTTCCGTATAGATAGAGACCTGAAATTAAATATATATTATTTATTACCTGAATAATGTTAAATAAAAGAAAATTATCACTAATATTCCGAAAATTGGAGCCAGGGTAGCAAGTGTCTTGCGTGCTCGCCGATGACAGCAGTTCTGATGTATTATATATGAGTAATTAGGATAGCAAGATAGGAAACCTATCTAGAAAAAATTACAATGAACTTACAAAAGTAGAAATATTTGAAAATGAACAAACTATTACATTACTAAAACAATATGAAAGGTTAAACTATTCAAACGACAATCATTAATAAACATCTATGTACTGTAATGTAATTTGTAATAGTTTGTTAATTTTCAAATATTCCTACTTTTGTAAGTTCATTGTAATTTTTTCTAGATAGGTTTCTTCTTTTTATTTTATTTTTATTGCTATCATAATACTCATGATTGTATTTAATTTTTGACAATTTACTTCTTTCTGTTTAGTGTTAAAAATGTACGTATTTAAGTTCTTAATTTCCTTTGATTTGTAGGCCTTTTGAAAAAGATTTTGAATAAAATCGAAACGTTGGCAATGAAAGTTTGATTGGAAGTGAAAGAAACGGACCGCATCCCGATTTATCCTTCTTATGTTATATATATATATATATATATATATATAATATATATATAAATTAAAATAAGCAGTGACACATAAACTGAAACACAACAAAGACTCACTTTTCAATATTTCGACCGTAATGGCGGTCGTCCTCAGGAGAAGAAGTGAATTGACGGAGGGACGACAGTCAACTTTTCATATTGACTTTTCATATTGAAAAGTGAGTCTTTGTTGTATTTCAGTTTATGTGTCACTGCTTATTTTAATTTAATCTGTCCTGCCGGACCGTTTTTCGTTTATCATGGTATATATATATATATATATATATATTACATTATTTATAAAAAAAATACCTGAGTCATTTTCAGGTGAATTGAGGTCAACCAGCTGCTCTGCTCCAGAGTGAACTCGAAGTGAGTCCTTGACCAACTTTGACCTTATCACCGGCCTTGATGACCAGCTCGAGGTCTTTCGATGCTTCCCAGATGAGAACAACAGTGGAGCCGAGGCGAAACTGCCCAATCTCTTCGCCTTTCGACCAGTTCAAACTCACCGATACCTGCAACACCTCTTATCATTATTACTAGTGCGCACACTATATATATATATATATATATATAAAGATTTCACATAAACATGTGAAATAACAAATCAATGATCAAACCACAATATGACATGGAAAAAAAAAGACTAAGATCTTTCAACCGTAACAAGCGGTCTTCGTCAGAGTCAAAAACACAATTGATTTCATATTGTGGTTTGATCATTCATATGTATATGTATATAGCAGATTCAATAATATCTGAACCGTTTGATAGAATAAGTGTGCTCTCTAATCGGGATTCGGTCAATTTTCTAGGATAAAACATCAAACTCTCGGTGCCAACGTTTCGGTTTTATTCAAAACTACAGTCTAGTCGAAGGTTTTGTCCGGTTAACATTGTTGTTCCTTTAAATAATGTAAATTTCATTTTCTTGGTTAAAAAATTCTTACTTCTGCCTATGAAAAAGGTTAATATATTAATTCTTACTTAAACCTATGAAAAATGTTTTAAATAAAACCGAAATGTTGGCACCGAGAGTTTGATTTTTTATCCTAGAAAATTGACCGAATCCCGATTAGAGAGCACACCTAGATATATAGATATATATATAGTTCAATATAGACAAAGAAACGGTCTCCAACCGTCTCTGAACCAGTGCGCTTGGTTTCCCTCTCTTATCTCTCCTGAAGACGGTTCAAACCGAAAATTAGAGACTGTAAGTGTGTTCTTATGATTTCTCTATGTTTCTTTGTCTATATTGAACTATATTTGTCCGTTTTGGATCGAATTTCCAACGAAAAAGTATATATATACACTTTTTTTCGTTGGAAATACGATCCAAAACGGACAAATATAGTTCAATATAAACAAAGAAACATAGAGAAATCAGAAGAACACACTTACAGTCTCTAATTTTCGGTTTGAACCGTCTTCAGGAGAGATAAGAGAGGGAAACCAAGCGCACTGGATCAGAGACGGTTGGAGACCAACAGTGTTGCCGCATGCGCGCCCGTTCACAGAAAATAAGGTAGACAGGAATCAATTTATAATTAATTTATAATTTATAATTACATTAAATTAATGGAATATGAATACAATAAATATATAAAAAAGAAAAAATTGAAAAAATAAGGGAAATTGATACAGAGAAATTGATACATAAACAAAAGTACTGACTAAGCTATGGTAAAATAAAACTAAGAATACAAATAATAATAACAAATGAAATAAATTATTATGTCTAAAAGTTCCTTGCCTTTTCACATTTTTTAATAATTTATTTCATTTGTTATTATTATTTGTATTCTTAGTTTTATTTTACCATAGCTTAGTCAGTACTTTTGTTTATGTATCAATTTCCCTTATTTTTTCAATTTTTTCTTTTTTATATATTTATTGTATTCATATTCCATTAATTTAATGTAATTATAAATTAATTATAAATTGATTCCTGTCTACCTTATTTTCTGTGAACGGGCGCGCATGCGGCAACACTGTTGGTCTCCAACCGTCTCTGATCCAGTGCGCTTGGTTTCCCTCTCTTATCTCTCCTGAAGACGGTTCAAACCGAAAATTAGAGACTGTAAGTGTGTTCTTCTGATTTCTCTATGTTTCTTTGTTTATATTGAACTATATATATATATATAATGATGACCTTTGTAGTATGGCATGAATAAATGTCATCTTTCCGGTAACAAAAAAACTAGTTCTCCAAATGATTTATTCTTTTCAACTGACATGTTTCGGTCTTCTTGACAATCTTCAGAGTTATTCACATTTGGAAACAAATATTACTACTAATTACCACTATATTATATTTTAAAGGGCCATGTTAGCTTAGTGGTTAAGGTACTCGCCTCTGAACTGATATGACCTGGGTTCGATCCTCACCTGGCCCTCGATTTATTCACGCGGGAGGTGAATAAATCTGAACAGGTCATCGTTCCTCGGAGAAGGACCTCAAACCTTTGGTCCCGAGCCTATACAATGTCAGGTACTCCTAAAAGATCCCTACTAGAAATAGATTTGAGTTAGGCAAAATTTAGGACTCCCTATGTAGAATCACCGATCAAACAAAAAGCCGGTACACGGCTGATGTTATCACTCGCTAGGGGATCTGTTTAAACAATAATAAAGTTTATAGAAGTGAATAAGTTACCTCTTTACAAGGACAGCCGTCTTTCCACTTCTTCTGATTGGTGTGCAGCGTCTGCAACATAACATATATATATATATATATATATAACATAACATAACATGTGTAACATAATAGTGTATGCAACATAACATAACATTATCATTGGTGTGCAGTGTCTGCAACCTAACATAGCAGTATATACAACATAACATAACATATATAACATAACAGCATATCCAACATAACATAACATTGTTATGATTAGAGTGCAGTATCTGCAATATAACGTATATTGAAAACATCTGTTAATTACTTTCACTACATATGAACCACTTACAAATATAAGATCAAGCAGAAGATCTGACACATTTACAGTTTTTTTAAATTAATCGGTTAAATGATGTCAGATCATTTTGCCTGACTCTGTATTTATAATTCTATGGTATGACACATATACACATATGATCAAACCACAATAAGAAATGGGAAAACAAGACAAAAGTCTTTCAACCGTAAAAAGCGGTCTTCGTCAGAGTCAAAAACCCAACTTATATATATATATATAAACTCAAAAATTGTTATTGACCTCTTCTATTCTATTCACTGTTTTGTTATTGAGGGCTAGGTCAAATAAAAGAAAATAAACTCCTTTCTAGGCCGACGTTTCGATGTATTTGTACATCATCTTCAGGGCTAAAATTAGAGTAAGACTACAATACATTTATCAAAACAATCTACAACTTACATAGAGAAATAACACACATTTTTTAAGACCAACAGATACATACAAAAGGTTATTTTATAATCAGAGTTGTTGAGTACACATCTATTTAAAAGTATCAGACAAAAGGAAATTAGTTTTACCTTGGAAAGTGTGCTAATGGTTATTTAAGTTACATAAGAATTAATTGGTTATAAATACGAAAAAACACTACTTGTTATATTCAGCAATCATTTCCACATTTGTTACATAGCTAACATAATGAATAGAAAACATCAAGACAACAAGGAGGTTACAAATCTTGGAGGTTCCAAAGTTTCAGGTTTACAAACCTGAAACTTTGGAACCACCTTGTTGTCTTGATGTTTTCTATTCATTATGTTAGCTATGTAATAATTCGCGACTAGATTGTTTGTAATAATTATTGTTAGTGTTTTTCCTTAAGTTAAGTTGTTTAATCGTCATATTGTAAATCCCTGAAAATGGTCAAAGTGACCGAAACGTTGGAATAATTTAATGTATAGTTTGTTTGTTTTTAGTTAGGATTAGAGTGTATTATTCTATTACTACTATGGAACTCAAGAATAAATCTTTCGGAGAGTTAGTGTTTAGTTTACCCGAAGAGTTAAAAACCAAGTTTAGAAAACTGGAGAAATTAAATAAAAAACGAACGAAAATGAAGATTGGCATACTCTTTAATATATATATATATATATATATATATAAAGGTAAGAATGTAGATGAAATACCTTATCCTGGTAGACTCGGATAGAACCGACGTTCGTGGCACCCACAGCCGTCATACTGAAGAAGCCAGCATCCCAGGCACCTGTATACACAACTCTTTCGTTGAGAGCGAGAAGGCCTGGTATAAGGCTGGCTACCCATGGGTTGACACTAAGAAGATCACCTGAAGAATAAGGGTGGTCATGACTTACAAACAATGGTCATGGGTTACATGAGATACAATCCCATGGGTTGACACTGAGAAGATCACCTGAAGAATAAGGGTGGTCAAGACTTACAAACAATGGTCATGGGTTACATGGGATACAATCCCATGGGTTGACACTGAGAAGATCACCTGAAGAATAAGGGTGGTCATGGGTGGTCAAGACTTACAAACAATGGTCATGGGTTACATGGGATACAATCCCATGGGTTGACACTGAGAAGATCACCTGAAGAATAAGGGTGGTCATGGGTGGTCAAGACTTACAAACAATGGTCATGGGTTACATGGGATACAATCCCATGGGTTGACACTAAGAAGATCACCTGAAGAATAAGGGTGGTCATGACTTACAAACAATGGTCATGGGTTACATGAGATACAATCCCATGGGTTGACACTGAGAAGATCACCTGAAGAATAAGGGTGGTCATGGGTGGTCAAGACTTACAAACAATGGTCATGGGTTACATGGGATACAATCCCATGGGTTGACACTGAGAAGATCACCTGAAGAATAAGGGTGGTCATGGGTGGTCAAGACTTACAAACAATGGTCATGGGTTACATGGGATACAATCCCATGGGTTGACACTGAGAAGATCACCTGAAGAATAAGGGTGGTCATGGGTGGTCAAGACTTACAAACAATGGTCATGGGTTACATGGGATACAATCCCATGGGTTGACACTGAGAAGATCACCTGAAGAATAAGGGTGGTCATGGGTGGTCAAAACTTACAAACAATGGTCATGGTTTACATGGGATACAATCCCATGGGATGACACTGAGAAGATCACCTGAAGAATAAGGGTGGTCATGGGTCATGGGTAATCAAGTTATTGATGAACCAGTAGGTGTACCCATTGCCTTACATAAGATGACTTACAAACAATGGTCATGGGTTACATGAGATACAATCCCATGGGATGACACTGAGAAGATCACCTGAAGAATAAGGGTGGTCATGGGTGGTCAAGTTATTGATGAACCAGTAGGTGTACCCATTGCCTTACATAAGATGACTTACAAACAATGGTCATGGGTTACATGAGATACAATCCCATGGGATGACACTGAGAAGATCACCTGAAGAATAAGGGTGGTCATGGGTCATGGGTAATTAAGTTATTGATGAACCAGTAGGTGTACCCATTGCCTTACATAAGATGACTTACAAACAATGGCCATGGTTTGTGATTCCTACAATCCATAAGAGCCAGTGCTTATAGAAATTAAAATACTGCATAGATGGACTTATAAAACTTTAAATTACACAAAACATGACACAGAAAAAAAAACGAGTAAATACAGACGTACTAAAGTCAATAAGCTGGAAAGGTAGGCAGATAGATGAAGTAATTATTCAGTTAGGGTTGAGGAAGGTTGGCGATAGGATTTAGAGTTTGTACAAGGAGGTTTGGATGAGTAGATAGTTTGTTGTCTTCATTGGTAGTAGCTATCTATGGATTCCATTTTCAAATCATGGTGAATATCCACATTACGGGCATACCAAGGAGCCTTGGTAATCAAGCAGTAGAAGGCCTCTGGTCTGGAACTGCTAGTTACGACGTGCACTATAGTGCGCTGTTATAACTGTTGTTCGTTATCAGGAGTAGATTAGAAGAAAGGACGAAGTGAAGAGAGATCTCCTCAAGTCGAAGAAAGAAACGCGAGTGGAAGCATTGAATAGTTGATCGATGAGGGCGACACTAGCGTAAAATAGAGGAACTAGGCACCAAAGGTCGGAGAACGGAAAGGGCAATGCCGCAGAAAAAAAACGAAATGCACACTTTTTTTTATTGTTTAAATCGATACTCTAGTGGGTGATGACGTCAGCAGTTTACTTAGATTGATCAGCTTTTTGTTTGATCGGTAATTCTACATTAGGAGTCCTAAGTTTTGCCCTAACTCAAGTGCATTTAGAGTATAGAGATCTTTAAAGAGTATCTGACATCGTTTAGGCCCGGGACCGACGGCTTAAAATCTTCTCCAAGCAACAACGTACTCAGATTTATTCACCTTTTTGCATGAATAAATCGAGGGCCAGGTGAAGATCGAACCCCGTACTAACATCCTAGAGGCGAGTACGTTAACCACTCAGCTAACCTGGCCTCCCCAAATACGCACTTACTAAATTCAATATTTCAAACTCTTGTTCGTCATCAGGAGTAGACCAGAAGAGAGGACAAAGTGACAGAGATCTCCCCACGTTGAAGGAAGGAACGGCGAGTCAAGCAATGAAAAGTCGACCGATAAGAGCGGCACTAGCGTAAAAAGGAACTAGAGGCATCAAAGGTTAGAAAACGAAAAGGGCAATGTCAAAGTATAATTTAAATACAATAAATAAAATTAAAAACATTAGCACAAGAATATAAAAAATAAATAATAAGTTGAAAAAACATAAAAACAAAATAAATTTAAAAATAAAAAAAAACAACAAAAGTTAACGCTTTTGATTTAAACCAATACTTAATGTGTGTATTTTCTCCTTTTTCTGTGTCGTGTTTTATATATTTTAAAGTTTTATAAAAATTAAAATTCAAACTTGGATTCTTGAGGATTCGTTCAAAGAACTAACTAATACTGATTATAAGCTAACGTTTCGCCAATTTTTTTTTTTTTGGCATTTTCAAGGCTAAAAACAATTTATTGAAAACAAAACTTAGTAAAAACAAATACATGCACAGAATATCAACCAACAGGAAAAAACAACACAATTAAACAACAAACAACAAATAAAGTAAAAAGAAAAACCATAAATAGACAGTATTGTTGTTTATATATGTATATATAGAACTGATGTGTTGTTTAAACATAATTACTTATATAAATTATTAAGGCTAAAAAAGTATTTAAACAGACAAGTTATACTGCAAAAAAAGCCATTTAATACTCAAGTGTATTAATTTGAATGACCAGCATTACCTATGCTGACAGTTTATGGACTACCATAATACCAGGTATTCTCTCTGTATCTCTCCCTATCTCACCTGTACCCCCTCCCTCCCTCACTCTCTCTCTCTCTTCATTGTCACCCCTCCTACTCTCCTTTTTAACAATATCTCTCACACTTTCTCTCTATCTCTCTCTCCTCTCTCACCATATCTCTCCCTCTCTCTCCTCTCTCCTTTCGTTTCTCCCTTTAACTCACCTTCTCTCTGTATCCCTCCCTATCTCACCTGTACCCTCTCTCTCTCTCTCTCTCTCTCTCTCCTCTTTTACAATATCTCTCTAACTTTCCTTCTGCATCTCTCCCTCTCACTATCTTTCTCCCTGTCTCTCTTCCGGGATTTGTCTTGCTCCAAAGACTTTCTTGTTTGAATCACAGTAAAAAACATGTTGATATTTTAACAATACCCTGGAAATGACGCCTAAAGATGATATCCCAGTGGACAGGCGAATGGAATCTGTGGTAGTCGCCGGGAGCTAGATAGATGACGCACTGGTACAGGTCATTCTCCGTGGGGTCTCGCATCAGTTCATCTCGTAATACAGTCCAGTCACTCTCAGGAGTCCTGTGACAAACAAGGTATCAGTAAATCAAACCTGCTATGCATCATAATGTGACAAACAAGGTATCAGTGAATCAAACCTGCTATGCATCATAATGTGACAAACAAGGTATCAGTGAATCAAACCTGCTACGCATCATAATGTGACAAACAAGGTATCAGTGAATCAAACCTGCTATGCATCATAATGTGACAAACAAGGTATCAGTGAATCACCTGCTATGCATCATAATGTGACAAACATTGTATCAGTGAATCACCTGCTATGCATCATAATGTGACAAACATTGTATCAGTGAATCACCTGCTATGCATCATAATGTGACAAACATTGTATCAGTGAATCACCTGCTATGCATCATAATGTGACAAACATTGTATCAGTGAATCACCTGCTATGCATCATAATGTGACAAACATTGTATCAGTGAATCACCTGCTATGCATCATAATGTGACAAACATTGTATCAGTGAATCACCTGCTATGCATCATAATGTGACAAACATTGTATCAGTGAATCACCTGCTATGCATCATAATGTGACAAACATTGTATCAGTGAATCACCTGCTATGCATCATAATGTGACAAACATTGTATCAGTGAATCACCTGCTATGCATCATAATGTGACAAACATTGTATCAGTGAATCACCTGCTATGCATCATAATGTGACAAACATTGTATCAGTGAATCACCTGCTATGCATCATAATGTGACAAACATTGTATCAGTGAATCACCTGCTATGCATCATAATGTGACAAACATTGTATCAGTGAATCACCTGCTATGCATCATAATGTGACAAACATGGTATCAGTGAATCACCTGCTCCGTAAATCAAACAAGTCTCCAAATAAAAAAAAAAATGGCCACTTGTTCTATCTGTCTAACTCAATAGTGTCAGTTTTACTAAACTCTATTTAAAATGATTTAATAGTGTTTAATGTGTCGCCTCGCCTCTTCATTTACGTCTTTATGTCTCTCTACCTCAATTTTAGAAAATATCTACGCCACACCGTAAACTAGTTAGAAAACAAGAAAATCTCAGCAAAAAAGTGGTCCATGCAGAAAATGCTGCTAACAGTAACACTATATGAAAAAAGGTACATGAAAGAAAAAAATGTACCATTTCAAACACTTTGTGTTCATCTTCAGGTAATATCTTCATATCACAAAGGTATGATAAAATAAAAGTACGTATATTAATTGGACTATTTATCTTATACTCTATTAAATGCTAATTAGAGAATATAATAATGTCTAATTATGATAACTTTGGTTTATAGCTGTAATTTAATTACAGTAATTAGATAGATATAAAAGAGATTAATTATAAATGAATAACAAATAAAGCATGGAACATTAGCTCTATTAAATTTTAATTAGAGAATATAATGATGTCTAATTATGATGACTTTGATTTGTAGCAGTAGTTTAATTAAAGCAATTAGATATGCCTAATTACGTCATATCAATATTATGACGTAATAATAGCTTTCTCTATTTATAAAGTTCGCGAGTATGTTGTTTGTTTGTTTGTTCACTCATTTTCCGTGGAGATAGAGACCTGAAATTAAATATATATTATTTATTACCTGAATAATATTAAATATAAGAAAATTATCGCTATATTTCCAATATTGGAACCAGGGTAGCAAGTGTCTTGCGTGCTCGCCGATGACAGTACTGTAAATGTATTATATATAAATCTAACCAATGTATAATAAACTAATACATTAAAGGTTAAAAATGAATAATTTTAGAAACAAACTTGAACACAACTGTCAGTTAAAATACGAAATGTTCTAAGGTAATATAATAAAGACACATTCCTTTCATTAATGTTATTTTATGTTAGGTGAATAAATTCAATATTTCAGTTTACAAATTTTGTTTGTTTTAAATATATTTCATTGTGTATATAACTTGATTAGATGTTTTATTTATTTATATGATAAAATAATTTTTTTTTTTACTTTTAAATGATTTTTATTTTTCTAAGTATACTTACTGTGTATATATTTTGAACCATGTTGAGAATACTATATCAAAAGCTTGGGTCATATAAGAATCTGTTTCCGTGCCTTAATAACAAGAAACAACAATTAAAATTATCCCTGTCAATCATGTTCAGTGAGTAAATTTCAATAAATATTGTTATAATTTCTGAGTGACACAAAAGGTCACGGTAGTCTAATTAGAGAATATAATGAGCTCTAATTACGATGACTTTGATTTGTAGCTGTAATTTAATTGAAGCAATTAGATATGCCTAATTATTATCAATATTATGACAAAGCGTGACACACGTAGTTACTAGCGTATTAATATAAACTGATGATAATTCTATTATAAACCGATAACCAGTGAATTTATTTCAATAACTATTGTTATAATTTCTGAGTGACACAAAGGGTCATGGGTAGTTTAGTATTAATATATAGACTATCTGACCATACAGACGTTCTCCTGCCTTATCTATAAATATTCAATTTGAACAGGAATAAAAACTAAGATAAAAAATCTGGAGTGGTCTACACTCAACTTTCCTATAAGTCAACATAATAAACTCGTTAACAACCAACTTATAATTTTGTTTATTTTTTTTTTTAATAAACCTCGAAATAACAATTTTATTTCACTTGAAAAAAATTCTAACTCTATGTAAACAATGTAATTAAATGCAAACAAAACCGACCAGTTGGGCAGATGATCCATTATTCTAAAATAAAAATTTCAGTTTTTATAAATATTTGCCCCAATGCAAAAATCGGAATTTTATAAATTTTTTCAAATGTTTTCCTTATCTCGAAACATATATTTAACACTATTTTTCTTTTTTATCGAGGTTTGATCTAGCTTCAAAAATACAACACCTTTACGCCGATGTTTCGTCTATATTTGTAGACATATTCAGACTACTTAAGCCGACGTTTCGTCTATATTAATTTAATTAATTAATTAATTAAATATAATTAAATTCTGTATTGATGTAGCCCTGAAGATGTCTACAAATATAGACGAAACATCGGCTTAAAAGTGTTGTATTTTTGAAGCTACACTAAACCTCGATAAAAAAGAAAAATAGTGATAATTTTTTTTATAAACTGCTAATCCTAGGTTCCATTTTTTAACAAAATTTCATTTTTATCGTTTCAGCATTAAAAAAGCATGTTCTGAATTTGTAAAAATGCATTATAAACAAACTTTCTTATTAATGTAATATTAAAAATAAAATTACTGAACAAGTTACTGAATAATCCTCGTATAATGTGCTATTTTTAGGTATAAAAAGTCAAAGTATGTACATGAAATAGACTGTTTAACTTACATTATACTAGACTACCCGTGACCCTTTGTGTCACTCAGAAATTATAACAATAGTTATTGAAATTAATTCACTGAACATGATTGACAGAGATAATTTTAATTCTTGTTTCTTGTTATTAAGGCACGAAAACAGATTCTTATATGGCCCAAACTTTGGATATAGTATTCTTAACATGATTCAAGATATATACACAGTAAGTATATTTAGCAAAATAAAAATAATTTAAAAGTAAAAAAAAACATTTATTTTACCATATAAATAATAAGACATCAATTGAAGTTATATACACAATGAAATATATTTAAAACAAACAAAATTGGTAAATTGAAATATTCAATTTATTTACCTAACATAAAATAACATTAATGAAAGGAATGTGCCTTTATAATACCTTAGAACATTCGTATTTTATCTGACAGTTTTGTTCAAGGTGGTTTCAAAAAAATTATTCATTTTTAACCTCTAATAAAGTAGTTTATTATACGAGCCGTTTATTTTGAAAGTGGCCTAATTCCATTTTCCAAAAAAATTTAGCTAGCTATTTAAATAATTACATTTTTACGTTATCTTTACCTTTTGCAGCAAATTGTACAAAATTTATTTAAAATTACTAAGAATTTTTATAACAAAAATTAGTTGATAAATAAAATGACAATATTTTTAAATTTAAAAACGCAAACCCTTAAATATCTCGATTTTAACATAAATGGAATTAGGCCACTTTCAAAATAACCGGCTCATACATTTGTTACATTTATTTATAATATATTTGTACTACTGTCATCAGCGAGCACGCAAGCCTCTGGACTACTCTGGCTCCATGCCTTTATTTTATTACCAGTATTTATATTTCGCAAATATTAAATTAATTTTTTTTTTTGGTACATTTATATAAAATACATTTTCACTATTGTTATCAGCAATATAACATGACTGTTATCAGTCGCACACAAGCGATTGGCTACCCTGCCATGCCTTCAGTTTATTACCAATGTTTATATTACGCAAATATTAACTTAAAAAAAAATTGTTTGGTTAGATGTATATATAATACATTTGCACTACTGTCATCCGCGAGCACTGCCGTAGTAGCGACACTTGCTACCCTGGCTACAATTTTGGAAATATAGTGATAATTTTCTTTTATTTAACATTATTCAGGTAATAAATAATATATATTTAATTTCAGGTCTCTATCTCCACGGAAAATGAGTGAACAAACAAACAAACTCACGAACTTTATACATAGAGATTAAATGCTAATTACAGAATATAATGAGGGCTAATTATGATGACTTGATTTGTAGCTGTAGTTTAATTAATGTAATTAGATATGCTCAATTATCAATATTATAACAAAGCGTGACACACGTGGTTTCTAGCGTATTAATATATAGATTTTCTTTTATTTAACATTATTCAGGTAATAAATAATATATATTTAATTTCAGGTGTCTACTCCACGGAAAATGAGTAAACAAACAAACAAACAAACTCACGAACTTTATACATAGAGATTAAATGCTAATTATAGAATATAATGATGTCTAATTATGATGACTTTGATTTGTAGCTGAAGTTTAATTAATGTAATTAGATATGCTCAATTATCAATATTATAACAAAGCGTGACACACGTGGTTTCTAGCGTATTAATATATAGATTTTCTTTTATTTAACATTATTCAGGTAATAAATAATATATATTTAATTTCAGGTCTCTATCTCCACGGGAAATGAGTGAACAAACAAACAAACAAACTCACGAACTTTATACATAGAGATTAAATGCTAATTATAGAATATAATGATGTCTAATTATGATGACTTTGATTTGAAGCTGAAGTTTAATTAATGTAATTAGATATGCTCAATTATCAATATTATGACAAAGCGTGACACACGTGGTTTCTAGCGTATTAATATATAGAAGATACTGAGAGGTAAGAACAAAATGAAAACTATTCTGAGACTGTAAGAAGTACGAGGTCAAAGATTTAAGCTATTTATAGAATTAAAACAGTCGAAAGGCTTCTAAAGGTCTTATAACGAGAGAAAAAAAAATATAAACAAGAAAAAACTATTTGCAATAATGAAGGAAGAATCTAGTTCAAGCCTGAACTGCTGTAAATTAATAATCAAACTCCCTTGTAATTAATATAAATCAATTAATTGAATCCCAACACAGCTCTACCTTTGTGATTAACTATAACAATAAAGCCATCATTGTTATAGAAAAGATAACTAAATAGTAAATATTAAATGGCATAGCAAGAGGGGCACGTGATAGGGGTGACATTTCAGGGGAGAGAGAGAGAGAGAGAGAGAAAGTGAGAAAGAAAGAGGTTTACGAGGATATATATATATATATGATCAAACCACAATAAGAAATGGGAAAACAAGACTAAGATCTTTCAACCGTAACAAGCGGTCTTCGTCAGAGTCAAAAACCCAACTGAGTTGGGTTTTTGACTCTGACGAAGACCGCTTGTTACGGTTGAAAGATCTTAGTCTTGTTTTCCCATTTCTTATTGTGGTTTGATCATTGTTTGTTGTTTCACGTGTTTATGTGAAATCTTTATATATATATATATGGCACTTTATGCACGGAATTTTATAAATACCACCGGACTCCAATTCTCTGGGTAATGTGAGTAATATGTTAATAAAAAACTCTCCCAGAGAATTGGAGTTCGGTGGTATTTATAAAATTCCGTGCATAAATTGCCATAAAATTTATATTGGTCAAAGTGGTAAATCATTAAAAACACGTGTAAAACAACACCAATATAACGTAAGTACACAGGAAAAAAGTAGTGCCTTATTTTTGCATATAAAAAATGAAAATCATCATATTGATTGGACAGGAGCTAAATTTATTACCCATGAAAAATCAATGTTGTTAAGAAATATTATTGAATCGTCTCTAATTAAATTTAATAGATCAAATATTATAAACATTAGTAACGGTCTCTTCAAACTGGATACTTTCGTTACGAGGGCAATAGCCTCTTCAAAGAGGGTTGACAGCTAGCGGATAGTTTTTTTACTTTTTCTTACTGTACTCCTTTGTTTCCCCAAACATCCCTTTCTGGACATTAGTCCTTTCCTGCGCTTTCACCCTTTTAAAATACCACTCTTCCCTCCCACTCTTCTCAACCCCTCACCAGATGTTCTCTGCATCTAGTGTTTCAGTTGGGTTTTTGACTCTGACGAAGGCCGCTTGTTACGGTTGAAAGATCTTAGTCTTGTTTTCCCATTTTCTTATTGTGGTTTGATCATTGATTGTTATTTCACGTGTTTATGTGAAATCTTTATATATATATATATATATATATATATATATATATACACTTTTTTCGTTGGAAATACGATCCAAAACGGACAAATATAGTTCAATATAGACAAAGAAACATAGAGAAATCAAAAGAACACACCTACAGTATCTAATTTTCGGTTTGAACCGTCTTCAGGAGAGATAATAGAGGGAAACCAAGCGCACTGGTACAGAGACGGTTGGAGTAACTCCAACAACCATACAGGTCTGTCTCTGTAAACACTGGAGCTCCTAAAGTACACTCTAGTCTTTTAGCTTACTTACATGTTTGTAGTGAGATTCTGAGTTTTCCTGTAGTTAGATGAAATCCTCTGCCATGTAACATCACCGAGGAATGCTTTCAGCGAATAATTCACCCCCTTCACTTGTTCCACTTGGCACCCTTTTAATTTACCAACAGTCATTACTGTTCCATCAACAGGTGATACCTGGATAACACAAGCAAGCATTAAACAAAAATCAAATAAAAAATATAAATCCTATATAAATAATATAAATGCAATATAAGTAATATAAATCCAATATAAATTCCCAATATAAATAATATAAATCCTATATAAATAATATAAATGCAATATAAGTAATATAAATCCAATATAAATTCCCAATATAAATAATATAAATCCAATATAAATTCCCAATATAAATCCAATATGAATTCCCAATATAAATAATATAAAACCAATATAAATTCCCAATATAAATAATAGAAATGCAATAAATAAATCCAATATAAATAATATAAATCCAATATAAATTCCCAATATAAATCCAATATAAATTCCCAATATAAATAATATAAATCCAATATAAATTTCCACTATAAATAATATAAATCCAATATAAATAATATAAATCCAATATAAATTCCCAATATAAATAATATAAATCCAATATAAATTTTCACTATAAATAATATAAATCCAATATAAATAATATAAATCCAATATAAATAATATAAATCCAATATAAATTTACAATATAAATTTCCACTATAAATAATATAAATCCAATATAAATTTCCACTATAAATAATATAAATCCAATATAAATAATATAAATCCAATATAAATTTCCCATATAAATAATATAAATCCAATATAAATTTCCAATATAAATAATATAAATCCAATATAAATTCCCAATATAAATAATATAAATCCAATATAAATTTCCACTATAAATAATATAAATCCAATATAAATAATATAAATAATATAAATCCAATATAAATTTCCACTATAAATAATATAAACCCAATATAAATAATATAAATCCAATATAAATTTCCACTATAAATAATATAAATCCAATATAAATAATATAAATCGAATATAAATTTCCACTATAAATAATATAAACCCAATATAAATAATATAAATTTCCACTATAAATAATATAAATCCAATATAAATTTCCACTATAAATAATATAAATCCAATAAATAAATCCAATATAAATAATATAAATCCCCAATATAAATTCCCAATATAAATAATATAAATCCAATATAAATTTTTCCAATATAAATCCAATATATAATAATACAGGGTGTCCATAAAGTCCGTGTGCACTTTAAAAAATTTATAACTTTATTTATATTTGCGATAGAAATAATATGTAAAAAATGTTATAAAGTTTCATGTATCTAGTTTCAAGTATAGTTATTGAATATTTTTTCACCACAAAATTCGTAACAATTTTTAGATAAGTAAAAAATATTTTCTAAATCAGGAATTTCCTAACAGATGGATCGGAAGGGGTGGACCATTTCATTGGCCTCCACGTTCGCCAGATTTGACTCCATTAGATTTGTTTTTTTTATGGGGACATGTGAAAACAATTGTGTATCCAACCAAACCTAGTTCATTAGAAGATCTGAAAGCTAGAATAACTAATGTGATTTCAGGCATTACCATAAATCAATTGGCAAATGTTTTTCGTGAACTGCAAAATCGTATTACCCTTTGTATTGCTAATAATGTAGGGCATGTGGAAACTTGAATAAAATTTCAATAAAAGCTTAAAAAATATAGATTTACTTCTTTCAAATCCATTTTACAGATTATTTCTATTGCAAATACAAATAAAGTTATAATTTTTTTAAAGTGCACACGAACTTTATGGACACCCTGTATATAAAGATTTCATATGAACACGTGAAATAACAATCAATGATCAAACCACAATATGAAAATGGGAAAACAAAACTAAGATGTTTCAATCGTAACAAGCGGTCTTCGTCAGAGTAAAAATCAGTTGTCTAAAAACTCAGTTGGGTTTTTGACTCTGACGAAGACCGCTTGTTACGGTTGAAACATCTTAGTCTTGTTTTCCCATTTTCATATTGTGGCTGGATCATATAATAATATAAATCCAATGTAAATATTTTCAATATAAATAATATCCAATATAAATAATTGGGCCAACAGGCCTAGTCAGATTAGCCAGGTAGTAGGTGAGTCCAACCACCCTACATTAATCTCCCATAATGCTCCGTGATCCTGTGAACATTCTAATAGTAATCCATCTCTATATATATATATATATATATAAAACCAACAATTCTACTATTATTCTCATTATTGTCCTGATGATGAATGTGGTACATTCGAAACATGTCGACTAGAAATATCGGTGATAAGCTTTACAGTTTTAATGAAGAGACGAGGAAGGAATTCCGGAAACTGGAGAAATTATGAAAGAAACAGATACAAGCCAAATATGGGGCGTTATTCAACAATATATAATCACACCAAAATATGAAATGATAAAAAAAAGACTAAGATTTTTCAACCGAAATAAACGGTCTGCGTCAGAGTCAAAAACCCAACTGAAACACTAGATTCAGAAACTCTGACGAAGCCGCTTGTTACGGTTGAAAGATGTTAAGTAAGTCTTTTTTTTCCCATCTAATATTGTGGTTTGATCATTGATTGTTATTCCACGTGTTTATGTGAAATCTTGTATCTATGAATTAACAATATATAATTTTTCATATTCTTTTCTTGACCACTCTATATTCAATGGTTTTGAGATTTTTGGTCTAGATATTAAAAAAAAAAAATCTGGAGTGGCCTACACTCAACTTTACTATAAGTAACTTAATATCAAATTTCTTGAGTATATAACACATAACGTCTCATTTAAGCATAACGTAAACATCTAAATGGGATATGATTATTAGTCTTTCATTCCTGAGGTAGTACTGATAATGATTGAAGAACATATAAATATATAAGCTTTTATTTTTGTACATCACACAGCTGATGCAAATAATTTCATTAGTATAACTACAGCAGTAATAACAGTTTTTAAAAACCAAAGTGAACATTTCTTGAAACGAAATATTCTCCTACAAGAGAACATGGCTTTTGTTCAAATAGCCAATGGATTTCTTACATCTTTTACTTGACATCCTTCTACATTGAATATTAAAGTAAAAGTTTCAAATATAAACAGGAAAATACCCTTTTTTTCTCTGAAAAACATCATAAACAGCGAAGAAAAAAATTTGTTTTAAGATGATTTATAGTTAAAGATGTACGATAATTACATTTATTAATCTCTAAACGAAATATTTCAATTTTGAATTATCTTTTACATTTTTGGTTTTTTATAGAATTATTATACTGTGAATTTTATGTCTTCTAAGTATTTAAAAAGATCATTTTCCTTCCCCTTTAGCAAATAACATATATACAAATTTTTTCTGAGTGAGTGTTACCATTTTCCTGCACAATATTATTCCTCTTACATCTCATATACGTCAATAAACAATTTAAACTGTTCTTTTATAAAATCAATTTTATCTCAGTGGATTTGCTCAAAAAATTTCTAAGTCAATGTAAACAATGAAAAAAAATATAAAAAAATTCGACAAGTATAGCAGGTGATCTCTTAGTCTAGGATAAACAAACAGTTTTTATAGCGTTATTGCTCTTTCGCATAAGTGAAACTTCATGATTTTTTTTTTATGAATTGCTATTATTTTGTTCCATTTTTGGTCAAATTTTCATTATTTTTTAATGAGCCGTTTAGCGTCAAAAAAACATTTTCTGAAAACAGAAATCGTACTGTAACGCCACATTAGCGAATGTATTTTTGAAAAAAAATATCTCAACTCATTCTACACATAATGTTCTATTTATAGGCATAGTTTCATTCTTGTCTGTCAAACAGTATGGCTTGACGGGGGGAAGAGGGGAAGGGGGGGGGGAGAGAGAGAGAGAGAGAGAGAGAGAGAAGGGGGGGGGGGGGGATATTAACGCTGATTTGCTATTTGGCACCAATTTTAGATACATTACCTGTTGATCTTACATTGTTAGTTCTAAATTTTGCCTAACTCTAAATGAATTTAGAGTAGAGGATCTTTTATATCATAGATATTACATTTTATCATAGAACATACACAGCAATTGTTTATCTTACCATATCATCATTATTAATTTATTATATTACCATAGAACATACTCAGCAATTGTTTATCTTATCATATAATTATTAGTAATTGATTACATTACCATAGAACATACTTAGCAATTGTATATCTTCCCATATAATTATTAATAATTGATTATATTACCATAGAACATAATCAGAAATTGTTTACCTTGCCATACAATTATTAGTAATTAACTATATTACCATAGAACATAACCATCAATTGTTTATCTTACCATATAATTATTAGTAATTGATTATATTACCATAGAACATAATAAGAAATTGTTTATCTTACTATATAATTATTCGTAATTGATTATGTTACCATAGAATGATGAGTAATTGGGCGACAACCAATTTTAATTTTTCTTGAAAAAAAAGACGCTAAACAATCGAAACAGTCTAGAGGATCGTCTATTTCATCTTTGTTGACTTGAAACAGTTTGATGTAAGAATTATAGACGAAAGGTCGAAGAAACTGAGGCAAATGACACTCTGAGATCCAGCCGAAAAGGCGAGAAAGGGTCCTGAGAGGCAGGGCCTTGTAGCAGGCAATCTGGAACGGAAGAAGGAACGGGTTGTCAATGAAACGTCATCATTAACCAAATCCAAACCGTTATCATAAATGTACAATTATAATTAGAGTGAATGAGTCAGGCATTTATAACAATTAATTATCATCAATTAATGTCTAAACAAATAAATGGAAAGTCCATATTGTTATCTGCAATATATATATATTGCAGATAAATAATCAGTTGGGTTTTTGACTCTGACGAAGACCGCTTGTTACGGTTGAAAGATCTTAGTCTTGTTTTCCCATTTCTTATTGTGGTTTGATCATATATATATTATATATATATATAAAAAGATTTCACATAAACACGTGAAACAACAATCAATGATCAAACCGCAATAAGAAATGGGAAAACAAGACTAAGATCTTTCAACCGTAACAAGCGGTCTTCGTCAGAGTCAAAAAACCCAACTGATGTTCAGTTGGGTCTTTGACTCTGACGAAGACCGCTTAATCGGTTTCGGTCAATTTTCCAGGATAAAAAATTAAACTCTCGTCGCCAACGTTTCGGTTTTATTTAAAACCTTTTTCATAGGCCTACAAACAAAGGATAATAAGAAATCACATATCAACATCAAACATATACACAATATGAAAATGGATGGTTACAACTTATGAATATTACAAGCAGAAATATTTCAGAGATACATAAAACAATATTACTTAGAGAAGTAAGAATTTTTTAACTAAGAAAATGAAATTTACATTATTTAAAGGAACAACAATGTTAACCGGACAAAACCTTCGACTAGACTAATAGACAACGAGAGTTTAATTTTTTATACTGAAAAATTGACCGAACCCCGATTAGAGAACACACCTATTCTATCTAACGGTCGATATATTATTGAATCTGTTATATATATATATATATAATTCAAAGATTGGTTTCTTGAGGATTTTTTGTCTAAAGAAATTACACTCCAGTTTATATGCAAACATATCACCAACATTTTTTTGATATTTTCAAAATTAAAAACAATTTATTAACGACATAAGTAGTAAAAACAAATACATCCACGGAATATCAACCAACAGAACACAAAAAACCAAACTATAAAGAACCAATATACAGTAAAATTGGTGTTTTATGGGTTGGTTTTTTTTTTGTTTTCTGTTGGTTCATATTCCGTGAATGTATTTGTTTTTACTACTTATGTCGTTAATAAATTGTTTTTATCCTTGAAAGTTCCAAATAATTTTTGGTGAAACGTCTGCATATAAACAGGAGTGTATTTCTTTAGGCCAAAAATCCTCAGGAAACCAATGTTTTGAACTTTAAAAATCAGTAGCCCAGAAGCTATACCAATATATATTTGGCTATTTCGACCAAATTGTTTTTTTTTCTTTCTTTTCCTGTTCGGTTTTTTTTTTAACGTTTCCGGTTCTTATAAAAGCCATTCACTCAGTGCATCTCTTCCATGAAGTCTGCATGAATTTTTAATGGCTTTTATTAGAGCCGGAAACGTTAAGGAACCGAAGAGGAAAAGAAAAAACAATTTGGTCGAAATAGCCAATCATATTCCAGATCCGGACCACTCATGCAGAATTCAATATATATATATATATATATCATAAGATAGAAGCAACAATAAAAGCATTTTATTTATTTTTCTCTAAACCAGAGATTCCCAAAGTGGGTTCCTTAATAGACTGTCTGGGGTTCCATGAAAAACATTTACAGAAAACATTTTTCTAATTTTTTTTTTAGTGGGTATGGATTTATTTATTTTGTGTTTCTTGGGAATCATGAAACCGAATAATATTTATACACATAAGTAGAAGTGCCCAATATTTTATTCATATTTAGGATGAATGACTACTCAGTTTTTGGAGCTATCTGATTTCTTTCTATTGTAAAAATAGCAGTTCACACATTGCTGCCATTTCCCACTACCTACTTATGTAAAACCAGATTTTCCTTTTATACTGCCATAAAAACAAAAAACCAAAGTAGACTTAATGCTCAGTCTGACTTGAGAATCAAAAATTTCAACTAAAAAAACCAAAAATGATTACAAAATAAACTTTGTGTTAAAAGTTGCTAATAATTTTGTTTCATGGTACCTTGTGGAAGATATGAAAATTTAAATCTTTTAGTTTTTTGAATTTTTCTTCGAAAAATAGGCATTTCAGTAATATTACTTTTTAATTGATTTTAAACATACATACTATTCATAAAAGGCATATGAAAATATTTATATTATGATTGTATAAAATCATTAGAATCTGGGGTTCCTGGGAAAGTTACTGAAGCAAAAAGGGTTCCGCGTCGAAAAACTCTGCTATAGACACATCTTCCAATATTCTGCAATCATTAAAATCAGGGTTAATTTGCGGAATTATACGGCCATCTTTCACCTATGAGTGTTCTCCGTGTAACCTCCACTATAACCTAATATAACCTGTCATTCCAGAAGCAAACAAAGGATTATTAATTTATTTTAATATTATAGGGTAAAAAGCTAAATGAAATGGTCTCCACATATAAAAATTTCATGGTATAAACAACGCGTTTCGAACACGTAGTGTTCTTTTTCAGGCATTAACTATGGGAGATGTCTGTGGTACAACTGTACCACTGTCATTTGTACAACAGATACTCACTCTTAGTGAAAAGTTAATGAAATGGTCTCCACATATAAAAATTTTAATGTTATTAAACAACGCGTATCGAACACGTACTGTTCTTCCTCAGGCATTAACTAAAAAATAACTATTACTAAAGATAACTCTCTGATGATATTGTATTTTTTAGTTAATGCCTGAGGAAGAACACTACGTGTTTGAAACGCGTTGTTTATACGATTAAATTTCTACATGTGGAGACTATTTCATTAGCTTTTTACCCTACAATGAGTAAATACCACATAATAACTGATTGCACTACATTAGAATTATTTCAATATTGGAATAATTATGCATATAATAAAAACAATTGGAACAAGAAATGACTGGCATAAAGTCGATGACTTTCAAAATGATAATTTAACAAACTTAAACTGAGTATTTAAGTTTGTTGTTGTTTTCTTTTTTTGAAATTCGTTTCAAATAAAGAAATATGCCATGACTGTATGTTAAACAAAATTATACGAAACATATGTTCAAATAGAAATTATATAAAAAAAATTCATCACACAAACAAAATAAAAGTTTAAAAAAAATAAACAGTA
>JAPFBL010000852.1:0-83498 GCA_026182355.1 Hermatobates lingyangjiaoensis
CCGGGGGTGGGGGACTACGATGGCCTTTCGAACCCGTAGCTTCCTTTCGAAAGGTTGTTGGCCACCCATGACCGGTATCCCCAGCGATGACGTCCGCTACCAGTCCTCAGCGAACTCGACCCGGCAGTCGCCGAGGCCATGGCCGGCGAGCTGGCCCGCCAGCGCGACACGCTGGAGATGATCGCCAGCGAGAACTTCGTCCCCCGCGCCGTCCTGCAGGCGCAGGGTTCGGTGCTGACCAACAAGTACGCCGAGGGCTACCCGGGCCGCCGCTACTACGGCGGCTGCGAGAACGTCGACGTCGTCGAGGATCTCGCCCGCGACCGCGCCAAGGAGCTCTTCGGCGCCGAGTTCGCCAACGTCCAGCCGCACGCCGGCGCCCAGGCCAACGCCGCCGTCCTGCACGCGCTGATCAACGCTGGCGACCGCATCCTGGGCCTTGATCTGGCCCACGGCGGCCACCTGACCCACGGCATGAAGCTCAACTTCTCGGGCAAGCTCTACGAGGTCGGCGCGTACGGCGTCGACCCGGACACCATGCGTATCGACATGGACAAGGTCCGCGAGCAGGCGCTGGCGGAAAATCCGGACGTCATCATCGCCGGTTGGTCCGCCTACCCGCGCCACCTCGACTTCGACGCGTTCCGCTCCATCGCCGACGAGGTCGGCGCGAAGCTGTGGACCGACATGGCCCACTTCGCCGGCCTGGTCGCCGCCGGCCTGCACCCGTCGCCGGTCGCCGCGTCCGACGTCGTGTCCACCACCGTGCACAAGACCCTCGGCGGCCCCCGCTCGGGCATGATCCTGGCCAAGCAGGACTACGCCAAGAAGCTCAACTCCGCAGTCTTCCCGGGCCAGCAGGGCGGGCCGCTGATGCACGCCGTCGCCGCCAAGGCCGTGGCCCTGAAGATCGCCGGCACCGAGCAGTTCAAGGAGCGCCAGGAGCGCACCCTCACCGGCGCCCGCCTGCTGGCCGAGCGCCTGACCGCCTCCGACTGCAAGGACGCCGGCGTCGACGTCCTCACCGGCGGCACCGACGTCCACCTGGTGCTGGCGGACCTGCGCAACTCCGAGATGAACGGCCAGGAGGCCGAGGACCTGCTGCACGAGGTCGGCATCACCGTCAACCGCAACGCCGTGCCGTTCGACCCGCGCCCGCCGATGGTCACCTCCGGCCTGCGCATCGGCACCCCGGCGCTGGCCACCCGCGGCTTCGACGAGAAGGCGTTCGGCGAGGTCGCCGACATCATCGGCACCGCCCTGGCCGCCGGCAAGAACGCCGACACCCAGGCTCTGCACGCCCGCGTGGCCAAGCTGGCCGAGGACTTCCCGCTGTACGAGGGCCTCGAGGACTGGACGATCGTCTAGCCTCCCGACATTCGTCCCTGACGGCCCCGCACCATTCCGGTGCGGGGCCCGTTCGCCGTCCCCGGGCAAACGCGCGAACCCGGTCCGCGGCGGCGTGCGCGCGGATAGCGTGGGGGGCATGGATTTCGTTTCGATGCACCGCGACGGCGGGCTGCTGACCATCACCATCGACCGTCCCGAGGGGCACAACTCCCTCAACCGCGCGCTGCGCCTCGAGCTCCGCGAGGCCTTCGAGGCGGCGGCCCGCGATGCCGATCCCGCGACCGTGCCGGCGGGCGAGGGCGATGCGGACCAGCTGGTGCGCGCGGTGCTGCTCAAGGGCGGCAAGAAGGTGTTCTGCACGGGGCAGGATCTGAAGGAGCACCTGACCGAGATGGGCGACGAGTCGGCCATGGTCAAGGTCGACGTCGAGTACAACCCGATGGTGGCGGCGCTGGCGGCGATTCCGGTGCCGGTCGTCGCGGCGATCAACGGGGCGGCGGCGGGCGCGGGGTGGTCGCTCGCCCTCAACTGCGATTTCCGGGTGGCGGCGCGCACGGCGACGTTCAAGGCCGCGTTCCCGTCGATCGGTCTGGCCACGGACTGCGGCATCAGCTACTTGCTTCCGCAGCTGGTGGGGCAGGCGAAGGCGCTGCAGTTGCTTTTCGACGACCTGCTGGTCCCCGCCGAGATGGCGCACGAGTTGGGTTTGGTCACCGAGGTCGTCGACGGGGATGACGCCGACGCGGCGGCCGAGGAACTCGCGCGGAAGCTGGCGTCGGGGCCGACGGAGTCCTACCGCGAGATCAAGGCGCTGGTGCGGGATGCCTCGGCGATGCTGGCCATCGCCGACCGGGAATCCGGCGCGCAGAAGCGCCTGGTGGTTACCGGCGACCATGCGGAGGCCGTCGACGCCTTCCTGAACAAGCGCGCCCCGGAGTTCACGGGGCGTTAGTCGTCCATGACCTCCATGAAGGTCGATGGTTTTCCGGTCGCGTGCCATCTCGGTCACGTACCATCTCCGTCATGGCACTCGATTCGGGTTTTCCGGAGTTTATCGAGGATGAATTTGGCGGGATGCTGCCCGAACCGCAGGAGCGGACCAGGGAGGCGTTCGCCGATCTCGGGTTCGGCGAGCGCAATGCCGAGTTCGTCGAATTCTGGTCCACTTTCTCCGAAGAAATGTACGGAACAATTGGCTACACCAGCGACGTGAGCCTCGATGTCCTGAATTTCGACGGCAGTCGGACGGCCGCTCTGCGGCAACACGACGGGCTCGCCGAAAACTTTTACGAGTTCTTCAACCCGGAGCTCGACGACTTCCTCTTTTATGATCGCGCGACGGATGAGGTTCTTCTCGTGGAGGCCGGGGGCTACGGCGACTTCCTCGAAGATCGGTCTGCGGCGCAAACATGGCCGACTTTCGTGGCCTTCATCAAGGAGTTCCTGGAATTCGACGAGGAGTAGCGGCCGTCAGCCGGCGTTGAAGCCGCCGGCGCCCCCAGCGCCCTTCCGCCTCGGTTTTCCGCCGCGCCGGTCTCCCGCCGCGCCAGTGCCCCTCCGCCCCCGTCCTTCCGCCGCCCCGTCCTTCCGCCGCGCTGGTTTTCCGCCGTACCCGGTTGCCCGGCGAAACCACTGCCCAGAGGGGGTGATGTGACCGGGAACACATCCAATTCCGATGCGGGTGGGGGTATTCTCCAAATAGAGGGAGAAGCCGGGCCCATCGCCGGGCGGGACCCGCATGCGGCGCCGCAGAAGTGGCCTCTCCCGCGACGGAGAGGACCGACAATGACGCGCCTGCTCATTCTCGGCGGCGGCACCGCTGGCACCATCGCGGCGAACAAGCTGCGCAAGGCCGTGCCCGCCGAGAAGCTATCCATCACGGTCGTCGACGCCGACGACCGCCACCCCTACCAGCCGGGGTACCTGTTCCTGCCTTTCGGCAAGACCTCCGAAAAGGGGATCGCCAAACCACGCTCGCGGCAATTCGCCAAGGGCATCGATTTCATCCTCGGCGACATCGACCGCGTGGACGTGGACGCCCACGAGGTGACCCTGGCGGACGGCCGGACCCTCGGCTACGACAAGCTGATCATCGCCACGGGAACCTCGCCCCGGCCGGACATGACGCCGGGCATGGATTCCGATGACGTCCACCACTTCTACGACCTCGACGGCGCCATCGCCCTGAAGGAGGCCCTCCGCTACTTCCGCGGTGGCCGCATGGTCGTGCACATCGCCGAGATGCCCATCAAATGCCCCGTGGCCCCGATGGAATTCGCGTTCCTCGCCGATTCCTGGCTGCGGGAAAATGGCCTGCGCGCGCGCACGGCGTTGACGTACGTCACGCCATTGGACGGGGCGTTCGCCAAGCCGGTCGCCAGCCGCGAACTCGGCGGTGCGCTGGACGAGCGGCAGATCGAAGTCGAGACGGACTTCGCCGTCGAACGCATCGACGGCGACCGCAAGATGCTCGTCGGCTTCGACGGTCGGGAGATCCCCTTCGACCTCCTGGTCACGGTGCCGGTGAACATGGGCGCCGAGTTCGTCGCGCGCTCCGGCATCGGCGACGAGGGCAACTACGTCCCCTGCGACCCCCACACCATGCGCGCCGACGCGTCCCCGGACGTGTACGTGCTCGGCGACGCTGGCACGCTGCCGACGTCCAAGGCGGGTGCGGTGGCGCACTTCTCCATCGACGTGTTCACCGAGAACTTCCTCGCTGAGCTCGAGGGGCGCGAACCGACCGCGAAGTTCGACGGCCACGCCAACTGCTTCGTGGAAACCGGCGACGGCATGGGCATGCTGCTCGACTTCAACTACGAGGTCGAGCCGCTGACCGGCACGTTCCCCGTGCCCCGCGTCGGCCCGATGCGCCTGCTCGGGGAATCGCGGCTGAACCACTGGGGCAAGCTGGCGTTCGAGTGGATCTACTGGAACATCCTGCTCAAGGGCCGCCCGCTGCCGCTGCCGCCGGACCTGTCCATGCGCGGCAAGATTCCCGCCGGACAGTCCACCGGGCGAGGGGCGACGCGCCCCGACGCCCACGGCCCGCGCCTGGACATCAGCCCCCGGGCGATCCCCCGCAACGCGCCGGTGGCGAGCGCAGCCCCCGCCTCGGCGGACCCTGTCGTGGCCGCTCCGGTTGCGGCCGCAGCGGCTCCCGCCGCATCGGCAGCCGCAGGAAAAGGGGCTCCGCATGGCGAAGGGGCCGTGGCCACGGACGCGGCGCCCGTGGCTCCCGCGCCGACTGCGGCGGTCGACGTGCCGTCGGAAAGCGCCCCTAACCCGGGCTGGACGCCCGAGCTCGCCGCGCAGCGCGCGTCGGACCTGGGCATCGACGCCGACGACACCGTCCTGGACATCGCCGAATTCCTGCGCGACGACTACGCCGCCCGCAGGCAAACCCCCACGCTGCGCCGCGTAGCCACCGTCGGCGGCTACGAGGTCAAGCAGCTGTTCACCATCTTCCCCGGCAAGCCCGCTAAGAAAATGGCGTGGATCGCCGGTCTGCCGAAGCCCAAGGGCTGCGTGTAAGGAGCACCCATGTCACAGCGCAAACTCGCGATCATCTGCAGCAAGGGCAACCTCGACATGGCGTACCCGGGGTTGATCCTGGGCAACGCCGCCCTCAGCGAAGGACTGGAGCTGCACCTGTTCTTCACCTTCTGGGGGCTGGACATAGTCACCAAGGAGCACATGGACGACCTGAAGTTCACCCTGGTCGGCAACACGGCCATGCACATGCCGCAGGCGCCGAAGGCATCCGTGCCGCACATGCTCGGCGCGCTGCCCGGCATGACCGGCTTCGCCACCCGCATGATGAAGGGCCAGATCGCGGACCTCGAAGTGCCGACGGTCCCCGAAATGCTCGATCAGATCGTCGCGGCCGGCGGCCACCTGTGGGCGTGCCGCATGAGCTTCGACATGAACAACCTGGCCATCGCCGACCTGTACGACGGAGTCGAGAACGTCATCAGCGCCAACGACTTCATCGAGCTGACCGACGGCGCCCAGTTGCTGTTCATCTGAGCCGCTCGGGACCCCGCGCAGCAGGGGAGCCGGGGAGCCGTGAAGCCGGGGATCCGGTGAACTGGGGATCCGGCCACCCGGTCGCCCGTGCTCAGCCGACGGCGCACTCGCCGTCGGCGCACGGGTTGCGGCGCCATGCCCACACGACGGCGGCGAGCAGCGCGGCGAGGGAGATCGGGGCGAGGGAGATCGCGGCGAGGAAGGGCTGCAACGGCTGCCAGAAACCCAGTGCCCCCGACGTCCCCAGGGCGAGCAGCACGACCTTGTTGCACACCGGGCACGCCACGGCGAACATGGCCAGTCCCGCGCCGCCGATCGCCGGAGCGGACTTCTCGGAACCGGGGCGCTGCAGGCCGAAGTACAGGCCGGTGAGCACCGCCGTCACCGCGAGCACGGGCAGCTCCCACGGGCGCACGGGCACGTCCCGGCCGAAAACCGGATTGGGGATGATGTCCGTCGGCAGGCCGATGATCAGGAACGTCGCCAGCGTGGCGCCGAGGGCGACGAGCACGCGGAACGTGCGGCCCCCGATCAGAACCGTGCCGCGGTCGGCGGCCCCGGCAGTCCCGGCGGCCGCCCGGGAATGATCCGCGGTCACGGCCTTCCCGTTCGGGGCGTCGTTCCGGGTTTCGTCGGTCGTCGGCGAAGTCTGCATGCCCCAGAGGGTACAGGCGCCCCACCGGATGCCCCACCGAACGCGACGACGGCCCGCTCCCACGAGGGGAACGGGCCGTCGTCAAGCGAAAATGCGCGGGGCACGGCAACCGTGCCGCGGACGCCCCGCCAGGAGGAGCGGAGCGCCCTCCGGAACGCGGACATTACGCGGCGCCGCCCTTGGCGATGCGGCGGAAGATGATCTCCTTCATGATCTCGTTGGTGCCGCCGTAGATGGTCTGCACCTTCGAGTCCAGGTAGTGCGTCGAGATCGGGTACTCCAGCATGAAGCCGTAGCCGCCGAACAACTGCAGGCAGCGGGTGACGATGTCCTGCTGCTCCTCGGTGGTCCAGAACTTCGCCATCGACGCGGCGGTCTCATCGAGATTGCCGGCGTTGTGCGCCATGACGCACTGGTCGACGAACGCCTGCAGCGCTGTGATGCGCGTGGCGATGTCCGCCAGGTAGTGGCCGTGGACCTGGTGCTGAATCAGCGGCTTGCCGAAGGTCTCGCGCTCCTGGGCGTAGTTGTACGCCAGGGTCCAGGCGCGGCGGGACGTGGCCACCGAACCGACCGCCAGGGTCAGGCGCTCGTGGGCCAGGTTGGTGCGCAGGTAGCCGAAGGCGGCGCCCTCCTCGCCGAGGAGGTTCTCCGCCGGCACGCGCACGTTGTCGAAGTGCAGCTCGGCGGTGTCCTGGGCCTTCAGGCCGACCTTCTTCAGCGGGCCGGTCTTGGAGTAGCCCTCCAGGCCGGTGTCCACGACGAACATGGACACGCCCGCGCGGCCCTTCGACGGGTCGGTGATGGCCGCGACCAGCGCGAAGTCGGACAGCATGCCATTGGAGATGAACGTCTTGGCGCCGTTGAGGACCCAGTGGTCGCCGTTCTTCTTGGCGAAGGTGCGCATGCCCGCGAGGTCGGAGCCGGCGCCCGGCTCGGTCATGGCCAGGCAGCCGATCAGGTCGCCGGCGTTCATCGGCGCGAGGTACTTCTGCTTGAGCTCCTCGGAGGCGAACTTGGCCAAGTACGGGGCGACCAGGTCGTTGAGGGTGCCGAAGGACACCACGATGGAGCCGCAGTCGGAGGCGGTGAGCTCCTCGTTGAGGACCTGGTTGTAGCGGAAGTCCATCTCGCCGCCGCCGCCGTACTCCTCCGGCGTCGACATGCCGATCAGGCCGAGCTCGCCGGCCTTCTTGAAGATTTCGCGGTCCGGCATGCCCGACTCGTGCCAGCGCTCGACGTTGGGGGTGATCTCCTTCTCGACGAAGCCGCGGACCATGTCGCGGAACATCTCGTGCTCTTCGGCGAAGTGGGTGCGGGGCAGGAAGTCCTTCATGGGGGCGTCTCCTCGTGCTCGATTGAGAGTGGCTGGGATGCCGTGCGAGGCGCGTGCGGCCCGTCCGGTGCGGGATGTGGCGCCGTCGTGGGGCCGGGGCCATGTTCCCATCCCGGGCGGCGTCGCGCTCGCCGGTATGTCTGTCTCAACCATTATGCATAAATATGTGACCGAGGCCACCCGGTGCCGTGGCATTGCCCCCGTTTTTGCCAAACCTGAGGGGTCGGTCACGTTCGCGGGGCGAGTGCGACGGTGGGGCGGGCTGCATCTTTCTTGGTGGAACATGCAGGTTGAGACGCTTTTCGACGGGTCGGCGCTACCCCCGTTCCCTTGCATGCGCCACAACTTAGGGCAACCTAAAAAAGCGGGATTCACCTGCGTCGACATTGCGTCGACATCGGGGCCCGTCGCCGTCGTGCGGGGGTGATTAACGCAAGCATTTCGTTCTTTTAATCGCGTCATCGCTGGTCGCTGATTATCGTGACGCTCAGTGGTCAACTGCCACGACAGTCACGACAGTCAGTCACACGCAACCTCCAATTGCACACGAAAAGCGAGGCGGCCATCCCTTGGAACAGGATGGCCGCCTCGCTTTTTGCGTGCGTGGGGATGGGTCGGTTGTTGTGCCCCGGTAAGTGGCCAACGCTGTCGGCCACTACCGGCCATGCAGGCGGGCGTTGGTCGTCAGATGCAGCCACTGGCCATGTGAACGGCGGTAAATGTGCAGGTGGTCAAATCGAGTGGCTGCATTTCGACGCCATCGCCTCCCATGCGCACATGTGCCGGCGCCGACGGGGGCGACGGGCCGCTCCGCGCGCGTGCCCGTCGGCCACCGGGGCGCCATTTCGCCCCGCACACCGCTCTCGTCGCGCCCCGCACGCCCCGCACATCGCACACTGCACTCGCCGCACGCCCCGCACGCCCCGCGCACCGCTCTCGCCGCACCCGTCACGCCCTCGCTTATCCATCTGGCGCAGCACACGCACGTCAACCCACCCCGAATGCGCAACCCCACCCGCTGGAATAGGTGGGTTAGCGCATTCGGGGTGGGTTTGCAGAGGAGGGGACGGTGCCCGGGTGTGATTCGGCGCGATTCGGGGTGGGTCAGCTGTCGCGTACCGGCGGACTGTGATGGCCGAGCGCCTCCGCACCCGCGAATGCCGTGCGCAACCTGCCGGGGCGCGACTTGACGGGCGTCCGGTCAACGTAAGTGACGACCAGCCGTGCGCAACCTGCCGGGGCACGACAGTCAGGCCTTCAGGCCCCACTGCTCGGCGAGCACGCGGTTGACGTCGGCCGGGCGCTCGACGTTGACCAGGTGCTTGGCCGGCGAAATCTTGGTGAAGCGGGAGCCGGGGATGCCGTCGTGAAGCGACGCCACCACCGGAAGGGGAGTGGAGGTGTCCTCCTCGCCCGCGACGACCCACGTGGGCACGGTGATGTCCGCCAGACGCGCGCGGGCGTCGAAGCCGGCGATGGCATGGCAGCAACCGGCGTACCCGTCGTCGGAGGTGGTGCGGATGCCGTCGGCGAAACGCCGGGGCAGCGCCGGGTTCGACGCGAAGCACTCGTCGGTGAACCAGTTGCCCACCACGGTGTCGGCCAGCACGCCGGTGCCTTGCTCGCGCACTTGCTCGGCCTTGTCCAGCCACGTCTGCGTCTCGCCGAACTTCGGGGCGGTGGAGATCAGCGTCAGAGTCTCCAAGCGCTCGGGCTGGTCCACGGCGATGGTCTGCGCCACCGCGCCGCCCAGCGACAGTCCGACCAGGTGAGCGCGGTCGATGCCCAGCGAATCCATCAGCGCCAGCACGTCGGCGGCGAGGTCCTCCATCGCGTACTCGCCGGTCGGGGCGGGGGACTGGCCGTGGCCGCGCAGGTCGGCGGCGACGATGCGGGCAGACCCCGACAGCGCCTCCACCTGGGCGTCCCACATGCCCCGCGAGGCACCCAGCGATCCGAGCAGGACCGCGGTGGGCGTTCTGGCGGCGTCCGGGCCGTGGACGTCGTGGGCGAGGGTCACGGTGCCGGTCATCGCGCGCCCCCGTCCTCCCGCTCGGCGGCTTCGGCGCGCTGCTCCGCCAGCGACGTCCGCGCCGCGCGCAGCCAGTCCGGCTGATCAGCCAGGAGCGCCTTGATGTCCTCGGTGGTCAGCGGCTTGTCCATGTCGTTGGCCTTCAGGGCCGTGATGGTGATGCCCAGTCGCCGGGCCACCTCGGGCCGCGGGTGCGGGCCCGTGCGGCGCAACTCGGCGAGCCACTCCGGCGGGTTATTCTGCAGCTCCACGAACTCCTCGTGGCTCAAGTCCGACTGCTGGAATCCTTCGGGGGTCGCGGGCAGGTAGACGCCCAGTTTCTTGGCCGCGGTCAGGGGTTTCATGGGCCCCACGGTAGCACCGGGACGTAGCATGGCGTTCATGTCGACCGACCCTTCCGACCACCCCGGCGTCGCCGGCAACGCGGCCGCGAACTCCGGCGCGGGCGCCGATTCGGACCGCAGTTCCGGCGCCGATTCGGCCGATTCGGGCCTCGGCGCGAGCGCTGAATCGGGCCCTGTCGCGGAGTCCCCCGATCTGGCCCGTGGCCGGGTGCTTCGCGTGGCGTTCGTGCCGGGCGCGATGCCGGAGAAGTGGTTCCGCCGTTACCGCGAGCGCACGGGGCTGGCGCTGACGGCATTTTCCGCCGACGACCCTGTGCTCGAGGTGCACGCGGGCCGGGCGGACATGGCGCTGGCGAGGGATCCCCGGGAGGACGATTCACTCCACCGCATCCGGCTTTACGACGAAGCACCGGGCATCGCCGTCGAGCGGGAACACGTGCTTTCGCTGGTCAAGGACGGCGACGTCGTCGATCGCGGGGACCTGGAGGGCGAGACCGTGCTTCTCGACGCCTCCGTCGGCGCGGAACCGGGCGCGGTCCGCGACATGCTGCAGGTCGTGGCCACCGGGGCGGGAGTGCTGCTGGCGCCGCGGCCGCTGCTGCGCGCGCTCAACGCCCGAGGCACGACCCACCGCGAAATCGCCCCGGCTCCCGGCGCCGAGCCGACGACCCTCTGGCTGACCTGGCCCAAAGCCGCCGACGACGAACTGACCCAGGAACTCGCCGGGATCGTGCGCGGTCGCCGCGAAGGTTCCCGCCGCTCGGCCCTCGCCGACGACGCCGCCCCGAAGAAGAAGCTCACCGCCAGAGAGAAGACGCTGGCCAAACAAGCGCGTCGTCAAGCCGAAGCCGGGGGCGCGAACCGGACCGGAAAGTCGGACGGCAAGCGGGGCGGGAAGCCCAGCGCCCCCGGCGGCCGGGGAAAAGGTGTGCCGCGTAAACCCCGCCGACGGCGCTGAACTGGGTTTTCGCCGGTTCATTCGACGCGGCCCGACAAATCCGACAGACTGGACGCATGGCTGACGGAAACCGCGGATTCAGCATCCGGTTGATGCGCGAAGACGACTACCCGCAGGTGCAGGTGATCTACGAGATCGGCCTCGACACCGGGCACGCGTCCTGGGAGCACTCGGCACCGGATTGGGAGGGGTTCAGCGCGTTGAAGCGGCTGGACCTGTGCTACGTCGCGACATCCGACGAAGACCCCTCCAAGATCCTGGCCTGGGCCTCGGCGTCGTCCGTGTCGAAGCGGCACATCCTGCGCGGGGTCATCGAGGACTCGATCTACGTGCACCCCGACGGGCAGGGGATGGGCATCGCCGGGGCGCTGCTCGAGCACCTCATCACCGAGGCGACCGAGAAGGGCTGCTGGTCCATCCACTCCTGGGTCTTCCCCGAAAACGTCGGGTCGCTGAAGCTGCACCGCAAGCTCGGCTTCCGCGAGGTCGGCGTCTACCACCACATGGCCAAGATGACCTACGGGCCGATGGCCGGCCAGTGGCGCGACATCATCATCCTCGAGCGTCTGCTGGAGAAGCCCGAGGAACGCGCCGAAAAGCGCGCCATCAAGGAGGCCGAGGAATCCGGCGACCCGGTGCGGCCGGTGCTGGAGAAGCTCGACAACGCCGCCGACCAGGTCGGCGCCTGACCACTCCGCACGACGCCACGAGACTGCACGACGCCACTAGCCGGGCCGATCGGAATGATCCGATCGACCCGGCTCCCTTTTGATTTCGGCGGCCGTCGTTGCGTTGCGCGGGGTGCTCCGCGGCGCTTTGGGCCCACTGCGGCTGTTACTCCACCGGCTCCTTGAGCTTGTCCTCGCGGACGAACAAGAGAATGACCGCCGCGATGATCATCAGCGGCACGAGCATGAGCAGCACCGGCGTGAAGCCGTCGTTGTAGCTGCTCACGACGACGTCGTGAATGGGGGCGGGCAGGCTCTCCAGGAGCTTGGGCGTCAGCTTCGCGGCGCCGCCGCTGGCGGAGAAGTCGACGCCGGCGCGCATGCGCTCGGCCAGCAGGTCCTGCATGCGGTGGATGAAGATCGCGCCGACCACGGACGAGCCGACGGCGCCGCCAATCTGGCGGAAGAAGTTGTTCGACGCCGTCGCGGTGCCGACGACGCGCACCGGGAACGAGTTCTGCACGATCAGCACCAGCACCTGCATGACCAGGCCCAGGCCGAAGCCCATGAGGAACAGGTTCGCGCCGACGACCTGGATGGAGGTCTGGGCGTCAGGTTGGACATCAGCGTCAGCGCAGCGGCGACGAAGACCATGCCGACCACGGGGTACCACTTGTAGCGGCCGGTGCGGCTGATGATCCAGCCGACGGCGATGGACGTGCCGAGCATGCCGATCATCATCGGGATCATCATCAGGCCGGCCGCCGTCGGCGACAGCCCGTGGACCATCTGCAGGTACGTGGGCAGGTAGGCCATCGTGCCGAACATGCCGACGCCCATGGCCAGGCCGGCGAGGGTGGTGAGCACGAAGTTGCGGTTGGCGAACAGGGTCATGGGCACCAGGGGGTTCTTCGCCCGCTTTTCGACGACGGCGAACCCGATCCACGCGATGGCGGACACCACGATGAGCGAGAGGATCATCGGCGACCCCCACTCGTACTGGGTGCCGCCCCACGTGGCGGTGAGGATGAGCGTCGAAGTGGCGACGACCATCAGCGCGGTGCCCGCCCAGTCGAAGTCGCCGGTGGCGGGGCGCTTGGTCAGGTGCAGGTAGCGCCAGGCGGTGGCCAGGGCGATGAGGCCCAGCGGGACGTTGATCCACAGGCCCCAGCGCCAGCCGGGGCCGTCGGTGAACCAGCCGCCGAGCACCGGGCCGAGGACGGAGCTGAGCCCGAAGACCGCGCCGAACAGGCCCATGTACTTGCCGCGTTCGCGGGCGGAGACGACCTCGGCCATGATCGCCTGCGAGGTCACCATCAGCGTGCCGCTGGCGAGGCCCTGGGCGCCGCGGGCGACAATGAGCAGCGTCATGTCCTGCGCCAGCGCGCCGATGATCGAGCCGGCGATGAACGCGGCGATGCCGAAGAGGAACAGGCCCTTGCGGCCGATCATGTCGCCGAGCTTGCCGGCGATGGGCAGCGCGATCGTCTGCATGAGCAGGAAGGCGGTGATCACCCACGACATGTGCTCCACGCCGCCGAGTTCGCCGACGATGGTCGGCAGGGCGGAGGAGAAGATCATCTGGCCCAGCGAGCTCATGAGCATGGCCAGGATCAGGGAGGTGAGAATGAGCCCCAGGTTGCCGCGGTTGTCTTCGACGGTCCTGGCGTGTTCGGAGACCGCGGCGGAGGCGGCGGTGGCGGTGGTGCCCGGGGCGGCGGTGGTGGTCCCGGCGTCGCCGCCCATGGTGGTGGCGGTGTTCGCGGATTCGGGCGTCGCGGTCACTTGTTCAAATCCTTCGAGAATCGGGTGATGAGGTCTGCCGCGTCGTGGATCGGGGTGCCGTCGACGCGGTCGTGGAAGACGGCGAACCACAGGGCCTCGCGGACGAGGCCGGTGATCAGCCCGGCTTCCTCGTCGACGGTCAGCTCGGGCATGACGCGGGCGTCGTCGTGGGCGGCCAGGTGGTCGGCGACGACGGCGCGCATGCGGCGCAGGGCCGCGGCCTGGCTGGTCATGGAGATGGTCAGCAGGCTCGGGGTGGCGTTGATGATCTCCCGGCGCAGCGCGCGCAGGCGGCGGTGCCGCGCGGAGCGTTCCTCCGCGGGCAGGTCATCGTCCTCCTGCGACGGGCTGGCGACCCCGGCTTCGATGATGTCGAGCAGCGCCGAATGCGGGCTCGCGCCCGGTCGCGCCGCGGCCTCGGCGAACGCCTCGGCTTCGGCATCGCCGAAAGCGAGCATGCCGCGGCCGAAGATCGCGTCGTCCTTCGTCGAAAAGTAATTGAAGAAGGTGCGGCGGCTGATTTCGGCGGCGGCGCAGATGTCCTCGATGGTGACGTCGTCGAAACCGCGGTCGGCGATGAGGGTGATCGCCGCGTCCTCGATTCCGCGCCGGGTGCGCCGGCGCTTGAGCTCGCGCAGGCCGCAGTCTGGGTTCACGTTTGGTTCCACGAGGTGCAAACGTGCACCCCGTGCAACTTTGCGCGCAATGCAGGATTTCTAGTCGCGCACCGAATCCGTCGCGCCGGCCTATTGGTTGATGCCGCGGTCGACGGCCCATTCGTCGATTTTCCGCAGCTCATCGTCGGTGAATGCGGCGGCGCCAGCGGCGTCGAGGTTCGCGTCCAACTGCTCGACGGAGCTGGCGCCGATGAGCGCGGACGTGACCTCAGGGCGCCGCAGCACCCAGGAGATGGCCATCTGCGCGAGGCTCTGGCCGCGTTCGGCGGCGATCCCGTTCAGGGCGCGGATGGCGGCGAGGGTGTCCTCGGTGAGGAAACCGGAGTCCATCTTCCCGTCGCCGAGGCGCGAGTGCTCCGGGATGCCGTCGAGGTAGCGGTCGGTGAGCAGGCCCTGCGCCAGCGCGGAGAACGCGACGACGCCGATGCCCTCGTCCGCGGCGACCTCCAGGAGGCTGGGAGAGTCGGTGGCATCCGTCCCGCCTGCGCCGACCCCGGCATCCGTCCCGTCTTCGGCTCCGGCGGCGCTGCCGGGCCGCTCGATCCAGCGGTTGAACATGGAGTAGCTCGGCTGGTGCAGCACCAGCGGCGTGCCCAGCTCGCGGGCGATGGCCTGCGCGCGGCGGGTTGTCGCAGGCGAGTAGCTGGAAATGCCGGCGTAGAGCGCGCGGCCCGACCGGACGATGAAGTCCAGGGCCGCCATGGTCTCCTCGAGCGGGGTGTCCGGGTCGGGGCGATGGTGGTAGAACACGTCGACGTAGTCCAGTCCCATGCGCGCCAGCGAGGCGTCGCAGCTGGCCACCAGGTACTTGCGCGACCCGCCGAATCCGTGCGGGCCCTCCTGCATCCACCAGCCAGCCTTGCTGGTGACGGTGATCTCGTCGCGGTAGGGCGCCAGGTCCTTGGCCACCAGGCGGCCGAAGTTCTCTTCGGCGGAGCTGGGAGGCGGGCCGTAGTTGTTGGCGAGGTCGAAGTGGGTGACGCCCCTGTCGAAGGCCCGGCGCACGATGGCGCGCATGCCGTCGAAGGGGCGGTCGTCGCCGAAGTTGTGCCACAGGCCCAGCGAGACTTCCGGCAGCTTCAGTCCGGAGGATCCCGCACGGCGGTGGGGCATGGCGTCGTTGTGGTTCGGGGCGGCGGAGTAGACGTCCGGGTACATGTCAACCAGCATGCGCCCGTTCGGTGCGGCTTCGCCACCGTCCCCGCCGGGGGCGGGCCCTGCCGGGCGGCGGGAGCGGGTGCTTTGCGACGAACTCTACGACGCCGCCGTGGCCCGCTTTTCGGCGTCGGCGCGCTCGTTCGGCGGCTTCGAGGGCCACCACATGCGGTCGCCGAGCACGTTGAACAGGGCGGGGACGACGAGCGTGCGCACCAGGAAGGTGTCCAGCAGGATGCCGAGGCCGACGACGATGCCGATCTGGCCGAGGGTGATCAGCGGCAGCACGCCGAGGACGGCGAAGACGGCCGCCAGCACGATGCCGGCCGCGGTGATCACGCCGCCGGTCAGCCCGACGGCGCGGGACATGCCTTCGGCGGTGCCGTGCCCGGCGGCTTCTTCCTTGGCGCGCAGCACCAGGAACGCCGTGTAGTCGAGGCCGAGCGCGATGAGGAAGATCAGCGAGTACAGCGGCACGGAGACGTCGAGGGCAGGGAACCCGAAGATGTGCTCGGAGGCCAGCGCGCCTGCGCCGAGGGCGGCCCCGGCGGACAGCGTGGTGGCCATGAGCAGCAAGATCGGCGCGACCACGGCTCGGATGACGAGCATGAGCAGGACCAGGATGACCACCAGGATGATCGGGATGAGCAGCAGGGTGTCGCGCGCCGTGCCTTCCCGGGTGTCCAGCGTCTCGGCGGACTGGCCGCCGACCAGCGCGTTCGCGTCGGCGCCGTGAGTGGCTTCCCTCAGCGCCCTGATGTCGCGGAAGGACTCGTCGCCGGCGGGCTCGGAATCGGTGACCACGGTGAAGCGGGTGAGCGCTCCGTCGGTGGATTTGGTCGGCGGTCCCTGGATCTCCGCGCCCTCGACGGTGCCGATGGCCTCGGCCACGCGGTCGGCGGATTCCGTCGGCGCCATCACCGACAGCGGTGCGGCGGCGCCCGCGGAGGTGTACTCGGAGATGGTGGCCAGGCCGTCGACGGCCTCGGACTCGGTGCGGAACTGCGCGGTGGTGGACAGCCCGTTGTTCGCGCCGAACAGTCCGGTGCCCAGCCCGATGAGCAGCACGAGCATGCCAGTCAGGTAGGCGGCGGGGCGCTTGGACACGACGTCGGCGACGCGGTACCAGCCGGAGGACTTGGCGGTCCGCGATTCATCCTCCACCCGCGGGATCTTCGGCCAGAACAGGCCGCGGCCGCACAGGGACAGCGCGGCGGGAAGGACGAACAGGGCGAAGGCCAGCACGAGCAGCAGGCCGATGGACAGGGAGATGCCAAGGTAGCGGTAGGCGGGAACGACGGCCAGCGCCAGCGACAGCAGGGCGAAGACGACGATGAGGTTCGACGACACGATCGCCGACGTCGATGCTCGGGTGGCCACGGACAGGGCCTCCCGGTGGTCGTCGTAACGCCGCAGTTCCTCGCGGTAGCGGCTGATCAGCAGCAGCGCGTAGTTGGTGCCGGCGCCGAAGACGAGCACGGACATGATGCCGGAGGTCGAGCCGTCGAACTCCAGCGGCGTCTTCGCCGCGATGAGCTCGACCAGCAGCGAGGCGGCGCGGTCGGCGACGACCACCGTCAGCAGCGGCACCAGCCACAGGATCGGGGAGCGGTAGGTCAGGATCAGCAGCACGGCGACGACTAGCGCGGAGATGCCCAGCAGCGCGAAGTTCGCGCCGTCGAAGGCCGAGGCGGTGTCGGCGGCGAAGGCCGAGGCGGTGTCGGCGGCGAATCCGGCGGGGTCGGTGACCTGGAGCTTCAGGCCGTCCGGCAGGCTTTCCCGCCGGCCTCGCGCATCTCCTTGATGGCGTCGGCCAGGCCCGTTCCGTTGAGGTCCCCCGGCAACGTGAGCACGGTCTGCGCGGCCTCGGGGGCCAGCGGGACGGCGGGGGAGAGCTGTCGGACGGCCTTGTCGCCTTCCCAGTCGCCGAGCTGCTCGAGCGCGGATTCGGGCAGTTCGATGCCGGCCATCGCCTTCGCGGAGGCTTGGGCGGCGCCGATGTCGGGCGGTCCCAGCGGTTTGCCGTCCTCCCGCGAGAACACGGCGATGGCGGTGAGCTGGTCGCCGTCGGGGATCTCGGATTCGAGGTCGCGGACCTTCGCCGACTCGGAGTCCTTCGGCAGCGTGGCCGGTGCGGAGGCTCCGGGCTCGAGGTTCGCCGTCAGCGCCGTCAGCCCGCCGACGAGCAGCAGGCCGGCCAAGAGGACCACGGCCGCGACGGCTTTGGACGTGATGTGCTTTACGGGGAGACGCGATGAAATCCGGCTCGTGCTCATGCCCCCACTGTGGCACGGTTCCCCGCCTCCGTCAGCCGTTGCGCAGCAGTTCGTGCCGCAGCGCCGACCCGAGGTCCGGGAATCGGAACACGTGTCCGGCGTCCTCCAGCGCGCGGGGGACAACGCGCTGGTTGGCGAATGCGACCTCCTCCGCGCCCCGGCCGCCGAGCAGGATCGACGGCGCGGCCTTGGGCACCGGGATGACCGCCGGGCGGCGCAGCACCGCCGCCAGCGTCTCCGTGAACTCGGCGTTGTCCACGCCGCCGGGCGACACCGCGTTGACCGGCCCCGACCACGCGGGTTCCAGCGCCGCCCGGTGGTAGATGTCCAGCAGGTCGTCGAGGGCGATCCACGGGAACCACTGGTCGCCGGAGCCGAGCCTGCCGCCGAGTCCCGTGGCGGTCAGGCGCGCCAGGAGGGGCAGCACGCCGCCGCCCCCGGCCTGGACGATGCCGGTGCGGATGCACGCGACGCGGATGCCCGCCTCCCGAGCCGGATCCCACGCCGCCTCCCAGTCCCGGACGATGTCGGCGAGGGGGCCGTCCCCGGAAGCCGCGGCTTCGTCGAGAAGCTCCGTGCCCCGATCCGCCCCGTAGTAGCCGACCGCCGACGCCGACACGATGGCCTCCACCCCGGAGCCCGCCGCGAGCTCGGCGAGCGCGAGGCTGGGGCCCACGCGCGAATCGCGGACCTTGGCCAGGTGCCGGTCGGTGAACCGGCCGGCGATCGGCGCGCCGGCCAGGTGAATGAGCACGTCGATCCCGTCGAGCAGTCCCGGCGCCAGCGTCCCGGGGCTCCACGTGCGGGTGCCCGGCTCGGCGGAGGGCGAGCGGGTGAGCTTGACGACGTCAGGGCCCGACGTCGACAGCAGCGCGCAGAGCATGGAACCCACCGTGCCCGTGGCACCGGTGACCGCGATGGTCTTCCGGGGATGGTCCGCCAACCGGGCGGCGGCCGACATGTCGCCCTCGAGGATCGCCGCCCGGTAGGCGAAGACGCCCGCGATGGAGCGCCGGGGCAGGCGGGAGGTGACCTCGTCGATGACGTTCGTCCACCAGGCGGGATGGTCTTCGCCGGGGCCGCGGACATCCTCGAAACGGTGGACGTGGCGCCATGCCAGAGTGCGGCGGAACGGCAGGTTGGCCACGTAATCGGCGAAGCGGTGGCCCGGCACGTACTCCCCGCGGTCGTGCCGCGCCACCCACTTCGCGCCCGCCGGCATGGAGAACACCGTCGTCTCATCGGCGAGATTGTCCGCTTCGCGCACCGGCGTCAGCGGCAGCAGCCCGGGCGTCAGGCGCCGCACCGCGCCGGGCCGCGCGAACCACTCGGCGACCCGCTCACGCGGATGGAACAGCAGGTGGGTGAAGCGGTCGGTGGATGGTGCGGGCATCGGCCAGGCCATGGGGCGTCCTCATTCGCGGGGGGGGGCGTGGCGGGGATCTTTCGGGGCACTATGGGCGCGGCGCCCCGCCCCCGGGATGACCGGGGACGGGGCGCCGCAGGTGAAACGGGGACCGGAGACTAGTCGCGATCGGTGTTGGCCATGGCCAGCACGTCGAGGCGCTTGTCCAGCTCCTCCTCCGTCAGCTTCTCGCCGTCGACGAAGCCCATGTCGATGACGGTCTGGCGGATGGTCTTCGCCTCCTTGAGGGCGGTCTTGGCCACCTTGGCGGCGTTCTCGTAGCCGATGGCGGAGTTCAGCGGCGTCACGATGGACGGCGAGGACTCGGCCAGGGTGCGCATGTGCTCCTCGTTCGGCTCGATGCCGTCGACCAGCTTCTCGGCGAACACGCGGGCGGTGTTGGCCAGCAGGCGCGAGGACTCCAGCACGTTGCGGGCCATGACCGGGATGAACACGTTCAGCTCGAACTGGCCCTGGGTGCCGGCGAATGCGACGGCGGCGTCGTTGCCGATGACCTGCGCGGAAACCTGCGTGGCGGTCTCGCACAGGACCGGGTTGACCTTGCCCGGCATGATGGACGAACCCGGCTGCAGGTCCGGCAGGCGGATCTCGCCCAGGCCGGTCAGCGGGCCGGAGCCCATCAGGCGGATGTCGTTGGCGATCTTGTACAGCGACACGGCGACGCCGCGCATGGCGCCCGAGAACTCGACCAGCGCGTCGCGGTTGGCCTGCGCCTCGAAGTGGTTGGCGGCCTCGGACAGCTGCTCGACGCCCGTGAGCTTCTTCAGCTCGTCGGTGACCTTCGCGCCGAAGTCGGCCGGGGTGTTCAGGCCGGTGCCGACGGCGGTGCCGCCGATGGGCAGCTCGCCCAGGCGGCCGACGGTGGCCTCGATGCGCTCGATGCCCAGCTTGATCTGGCGGGCGTAGCCGCCGAACTCCTGGCCCAGGGTCACCGGGACGGCGTCCATCAGGTGGGTGCGGCCGGACTTGACCACGGTCTTCCACTCGGCGGCCTTCTTGGCCAGCGACTCCTGCAGAACCTTCAGGCCCGGGATCAGGTCGTTGACGGCGGCCTCGGTGGCGGCGACGTGGGTGGCGGTCGGGAACGTGTCGTTCGACGACTGGCCCATGTTGACGTGGTCGTTCGGGTGGACCTCGACGCCGTTGGCCTTCGCGATGGACGCGATGACCTCGTTGGTGTTCATGTTGGAGGACGTGCCCGAGCCGGTCTGGAACACGTCGATGGGGAACTCGGCGTCGTGCTTGCCGTCCGCGATCTCCTTCGCGGCGGCGACGATGGCGTCGGCCTGCTCGGCCGGCAGGAGACCGCGGTCCTTGTTCACGATCGCGCACGCGGCCTTCAGCAGGCCCATCGCGCGGATCTGGGCGGACTCGAGGCCGCGGCCGGAGATCGGGAAGTTCTCGACGGCACGCTGGGTCTGGGCGCGCCACAGGGCGTCGACGGGCACCTTGACCTCGCCCATGGTGTCGTGCTCGATGCGGTACTGCTGCTCGGTCATGTATTCCTCTTTCGTCTCGGGTCCATCTGAGGTGTGAAAGGTGGATGGATTCCACCGACAAGTATGGCGCACCCGCCGGGGGGCCGTGGCGACCGCCACCCCCGGCGGGTGCGCGTGATCCTCGTGGCCGGGCCACCACAGCCGACCCCGAAGTTTTCCGGCGGCGGCCCGGGCCTTCCCGGGCCGCCGAACGGCGTTGAGCGGGTCCTAGAGATCCATGTCCGGGAAGCCGTCCTTGCCGTAGTCCACGGAGGAGAACTCGCGCAGCTTCTCGATCGAGTGGAAGGCCTCGATGCTGCGGATGGTGCCGGACTTCGAGCGCATGACCAGCGAGCGGGTCCAGGCGCCCTTGCCGCGGTAGGCGACGCCGCGCAGCATGTCGCCGTTGGTGACGCCGGTGGCGACGAAGTAGCAGTTGTCCGAGCGCACCAGGTCGTCGGTGGTCAGGACGGTGTCCAGCACCAGGCCGGCGTCGAGGGCCTTCTTGATCTCGGCCTCGTCGCGCGGGTGCAGCTTGCCCTGGATCTCGCCCGCCCATGCACTTCATGGCGCAGGCGGTGATGACGCCCTCGGGCGTGCCGCCGATGCCCATCATGATGTCGACGGAGTTGGAGTTCTGGGCGGCGGCGACGGCACCGGCGACGTCGCCGTCGCCGATCAGGCGGATCTTCGCGCCGGACTCGCGGATCTGGCGGATCATCTCCTCGTGGCGCGGGCGGTCCAGCACGACGACGGTGACGTCTTCCTTGCGCAGGCCCTTGGCCTTGGCGACGACGCCGATGTTGTGGTCGACCGGCGCCTCGATGTCGATCTTGCCCGCGGCTTCGGGGCCCACGGCGAGCTTGTCCATGTAGAACACCGCCGACGGGTCGTACATGGTGCCGCGCTCGGCGGCGGCCAGCACGGCGATGGAGTTCGGGCGGCCTTCGGCCATCAGTGTGGTGCCGTCGATCGGGTCGACGGCGATGTCGATGTCCGGGCCCTGGCCGTTGCCGACCTTCTCGCCGTTGAACAGCATCGGGGCTTCGTCCTTCTCGCCCTCGCCGATCACGACGACGCCGTTCATGGCCACCGTGTTGATGAGCTTCCGCATCGCGTCGACGGCGGCGCCGTCGCCCTTTTCCTTCTGACCGCGTCCCACCCACTGGCCGGCGGCGAGTGCCGCTGCCTCGGTGACGCGGACCAGCTCCATGGCGAGGTTCCGGTCGGGGATTTCGGGGTTGGCAGCGTTCATGTTCGGGGGGCCTCCGTCTGTGATGATGAAGCGTCTGAGGATCGTCGCGTGGGGGATCGCCGCACCCCGGTTCCGGGGTCCGGCGGCCGTGCGGGACGCGCCCCGCACGGTCTCCCCCAAGTGTTCCATTTTTTCGGGGAACACGGTGGGTGGGGCACTCGTGTTCGGGGGTGGCGGCCCCTGGTGGCATACTCGATCGCGTGAAATCCGAGAAGCCCAGGATCCTGCAAGATGGCCGCGACATGACCATGACGCTTTTGGTCATGGGGTTCGCGATGCTCCTCACCATCGGTTTCACCGGCCTGTGCAGTTTCAATCCGGGTGAGCCGGATAATGGGCCGGTCCGGGAGGTCGATTCCGCCGCCTTCCTGCAGATGGAGACCCAGCGCGCCGATTACCCGGTGCGCGAGCCGGCGACTCCGGAGGGCTGGAAGCCGAACTCGGTGCGCGCCGGGAACGCGGGCGGCCACACGACGACCATCCTCGGGTTCGTCACGGCCAACGGCGATTACGTCCATGCGCTGCAGGCCAGCGCCCCGGCCGATGCGCTGCCCGCCGACGGCAAGGCCCGGCTCAGCGACGGCACGGTCGACGTCGATGGCGTGACGTGGGTCAAGAAGGTCGGCGCAGACGCCAACACCCGCCGCACCTGGGTGGCCGACTTCGGCGACTCCCGTGTGCTGCTCGAGGGCTCTGCCAACGACGACGAGTACCGCACGCTGGCGAAGGCCATGCAGGACGCGAAGATCCTGGAGAAGAGGACCAACTAGAACATGGCGGCGCCTTCCGGTTCACAGCTGCCGGAGTCGCCCGATGGCCGGGGCATCGCGGTGCCGGGCGCAACGCACCCGGTCCGCAACTCGGTGCGCTTCGTGGGCACGTGGCTCGACCTCGAAGTCGCTGGAAGTTGAATGCAGCTTGGAGCCGCATGCCACTGGAAGCTAAATGCCGCTCGGAGTTAGGCTGAAAATGCAGCCACTGGCCAGGTGAACGGCGATAAAAGCCCAGGTGGCCAAATCGAGTGGCTGCAGTTCGGGGCTACCGCAGCCCATGCACCGGCTGGGGCGGGGAGGAAGGGTAAGGATTCGGGCGAGTCTCCGCCGCTTACCGGGGCGTCACCGCGTCGGGGTAGCGCACCTGCGGTCCCACGGTCGGCGTTGTTCCAGCTGGTCCCGTTTCAGCTGGGCACGTCCCAACCTGCCCCGTTCCAGCTGGGGCCGTTCCAGCTGGCTTTGTTCCGGCCGGCTCCGCCCCAACTGGGCCCGGTCTACCTGGGGCCGTTCCAGCCGGCCCCGCCCCAACCGGTCTATTCCGCGGCGTCCCCGCCGTCGGCGCCATCGGCCGCGCCGCGCGCCAGCGCCGCCTCCACCTTCGCCTTCGCGCCGTCGAGATGCTCCTCGCAGCGCCGCACCAGCGCCTCGCCGCGCTCCCAGAGGGCCAGCGAGTCGTCCAGGCCCATCTGCCCCAGCTCGAGCAGCTTCACGGTTTCCACCAGCTCGTCGCGGGCCTCTTCGTAGCCGAGCTTGTCGACGGGCACCTGCTCGTTGGCACGGCCGTCACCTGCGCCGAAAACGTCCTGGTTCATGTGCGTTCCCTCTCATGTTCCGGCGGGGAGCCGGGGTTGGTCCATGGTCCGGCCGGTAGCCGGGCCCGATGGAAATGGTGCCGTGATTGAAATGGTGCCGCCGCGTTCGGGGACGGTCAGTCGGCGGGCTTTACGCCCATGGCCGCCGCAGTAATGGAACCGTCGGCGACGCGGATGCGCAACTGCGAACCCGGGGGAGCCTGCTCGATGGTCGTGACCACCTGGTCCCCGGAGCCGTCGCGCGGCTGGACCTGCACCACGGAGTACCCGCGGGCGAGGGTCGCCGCCGGCCCCAGCGCCGAGACCTTGCCCCGCAATCCCGCGACCATGGATTCCTCGCGCTCGAGGCGCCGGGAAATGGCGCCGCGCAGGCGATCGCGGCCCCGCCCGATGTCCTCGGCCCGGGCCCGGATCGGGGTCATCGGATCCGCCAGCACCGGGCGCGAGCGCAGATCCGAGACGATCCGCGCCTCCCGGTCGCCCCACCTGCGCAACGCGGCGGCGGAGCGCGCCTGCAGCTCGTCTAGCCGGTGTCGCTCCTCCTTCACGTCCGGCACCACCCGCTTCGCCGCGTCCGTCGGGGTCGCGGCACGCAGGTCGGCGACGTGATCGAGCAGCGGATTGTCCGGCTCGTGGCCGATTGCCGACACCACCGGCGTGGTCGCCCGGCTGACCGCGCGGACCAGGGCCTCGTCCGAAAACGGCAGCAGATCCTCCACGGACCCGCCGCCGCGAGCGATGATGATGACGTCGATGGAAGGGTCCGCATCCAGCCGCTCCAGCGCCGGGATGATCTCGGACACCGCCTTGCCGCCCTGGACGATGGTGTTGACCACCTCGAAATCCACCTCGGGCCAGCGTGCCTGCGACACCGACAGCACATCGCGCTCGGCGGCCGAACCGCGGCCGGTGATCAACCCGATCCTGCGCGGCAGGAACGGCAGAGGACGTTTCAGGCGGGCGTCGAAAAGCCCCGCCGCGGCCAGGGCCACCCGCAACCGCTCGATGCGCGCGAGCAGTTCGCCCACGCCCACCGGCCGCCACTGCGTCGCCCACAGGGAAAAGGAACCGCGCCCGGCGTAGAACGCCGGCTTGCCCAGCATGACCACCCGGTCGCCGGTGCTCAGCGGATGCGCCCGCAGCGACGCGGTGGAACACGTCACCGACACCGAGGCGTCGGCCTGGGTGTCGCGGAGCGTGAGATAGGACAGCTTCCAGGTCGGCTTGGAACTGATCTGCGCGATCTCGCCCTCGACCCAGATCTGGCCGAGCTGCTCGATCCAGTCCTTGATCATCTGGTTCAGGCGGCGGACCTGGACCGGAGCCTCCGGAGTGGTGGTCAACTTCGACATGCGGTGATCGTGCCCCCGGATCCCGTCAGCCGCGCAGGGCGTTGTCGAGGAGCGTGCGGAACGCCGGGCGGTCGCCGAGAGTCCGCTCGTGGCGGCTCAGCGCCGACAAATGGACGGCGTCGAGCGTCGTGATCAGATCCTCCAGGTCTTCCGCGTCCATCTCGGCGTAACCGACTTCGGCGGCGACCTGGGCGGGCGTCGGCAACTCGTCGGCATGCGCCGCCCTGGCATCCGCCGCGGCCGACGCCGATCGTCTCGCTGCCGCGCCCGGCTCGACGTCCTCGTCGAACGTCGCCCACGCGGGCTGCTCTTCCACGGGCGTGGACAATTCCTCCAGCACCATGTCGCCGCGCGCCACCAGGTCGGTGACGTTCTGGCGCGCCCGCATCGCCGACCCGGCGGCCGACGTCAGCGCCTGGCCCGCCAACTGGCCCGGCAGGCGGCGAAGACGGTAGGGGAGGCGGAACGCCTCTTCCACGGTGGCGGCGGCGATGCCCGCCGCCAGGCGGATGGGCAACGGTGCGGGCATGTCAACACTCCTGCTGTACGGGAAAGGATCGCTGTTCGTAGATTGTAGGTGCCTTTGGCTAGGGTGGTGCGCATGACGACAACCTCAACCGACGCAACCGCCGCCGAGAAGAAGGTGCTGCTGGCCGCCCCGCGCGGGTACTGCGCCGGCGTCGACCGCGCCGTCGAGACCGTGGAAAAGGCGCTCGCCATGCACGGCGCCCCTCTGTACGTGCGCAAGGAAATCGTGCACAACAAGTACGTGGTCGAGACCCTGGAGGACCAGGGAGTCATCTTCGTGGACGAGACCGACGAGGTCCCCCACGGCGCCAACCTGGTGTTTTCCGCCCACGGCGTCTCGCCCGCGGTGCACGCCCAGGCCAAGGCTCTGGACCTGCACACCTTTGACGCGACCTGCCCGCTGGTGACGAAGGTCCACAACGAAGTCAAGCGCTTCGCCCGCGACGGCTACCAGATCCTCCTCATCGGCCACGAGGGCCACGAGGAGGTCGAGGGCACCGCGGGCGAGGCCCCGGAGCGCGTGTACCTCATCGACGGCGCCGAGTCGGTCGAGGGCCTCGACTTCGGCCCCGACGACAAGCTCGTGTGGCTGTCGCAGACCACCCTGTCGGTGGACGAGACCATGGAGATGGTCGACCTGCTCAAGCGGAAGTTCCCCCACATCCAGGACCCGCCGAGCGACGACATCTGCTACGCCACCCAGAACCGCCAGGTCGCCGTGAAGGCCCTGGCCCCCGAGTGCGACCTGGTCATCGTGGTCGGCTCGCAGAACTCCTCGAACTCCAAGCGCCTGGTCGAGGTCGCGCTGCAGGCCGGCGCCCGCGACGCGCACCTGGTGGATTACGCGCACCAGATCCAGGAGGAGTGGTTCGACGGCGTCACCACCGTCGGCCTGACCTCGGGTGCTTCGGTGCCGGTGATCCTGGTCAAGGGCGCCCTCGATCACCTCGCCGAGCGCGGCTACGCCGACGTGCGGGAAGTCCGCACCGCCAGCGAGAAGATCGTGTTCTCCCTGCCCCGCGAGCTGCGCGAGGCCCGCGTCCAGCGCTAGTTGTTATGTCCCGGTAGGTTGCGAACGCTGCCTACCGGGGCATCGCGGGCCCTGGGGGCGGTCCAGTGCCGGTCGGTGCACCGCCCCTTTACGTAGACCCACCTCGAATGCGCAGACCCACCTGTCACAGCGGGTGGGTCTGCGCATTCGGGGTGGGTTAGCTGCGAAGGTCGCGCCGGCCGGGCCCCATTCGGGGTGGGTTAAACGGTGCGTCCAGGCGGGTTGCGGTGGCAGGGCGGCTCAACCGCCGCAGAAGCCAATCGCAACGTCACCGAACACGACGGCTAGTCGCGCTCGCCGCGCGTGTGGCGCGGGCGTTCGTGGCGCGGCGGCCATTCCTGCACGGGCCGGCGGCGGGGCGCCGCTTCACGACGCCCATCGCGCCGTTCCGCCTGCCGGTACCGGTCGTCGCGGCGCATGTCTTCTCGGCCGGGGCGATCGCGCGGATCCATCCGGCGGTCCGCCCGCGGATCTTCGCGGCGGACGGCACGGCGGTCATCGAAGCGGTAATCGCGCACGCCCCGGTCATCGGCGCGGCCGCGGCGCGGGTCCTCCCGACGGCGCGCGTCACGATGCACGTCGCGGTGATCGGACCGGCCGAAATCCCGGCGATCGTCGATGCGCCGCGGGTCCTCCCGACGGCGCTGGGGCGGGCGACCGGCGGCCGCGCGCTGCTCCATCATCCGCTGCTCGGCACGGGGATCGCGCCGCCGGACCGGCCGCTCGGGTGCCTGCGCCGGTTCGCGTTCGGGGCGGCGGCGCTCCTCGGTGGCCGGACGCGGCGGCGGCTCCGGTGCACGCCGCTGTTCCTGCGTGCGGCGGGCCTCCTGCGCGGCGCGGGCTCGCTCGGCGGCGCGACGGCGCCTCTCCTCGGCGGCCTGGATGATCTCGGACGCGGGCCGTCGTGAAGCACCCTCGCCCCGCGCATGGCGCACGCGCGCTTCCGCCTCCGCGTCTCGCGCGTGGCGTACCCGAGCGTCCGACGCTCGGGCTTCCGACACTCGAGTTTCCGACTCCGCACCCCGGGCATTCCTCACCCGCGCATCGGACTCCGCGACCCGCTTGCGGGCGCGCGTGGCGGAAACCTTCGTGGACTCCTCGGCCTTCTGCAGGCGGGCGTTGCCGCGGCGGGTTTCCTTCTCCGTCTTGGCGTTGACGCGCGTGATGTCCAGGTACCGCCAGATGGCGATGGCCGTGCACACCACCGGGATCGCCGCCATCCAGGGGAAATACTGGACGATGGGATACGCGGCGGTGATCAACCTGGTCTTCGTCGGCGTCGAATCGAGGGCGCCTCCCACGGACGGATCCGACCAGGAGCCGATCAACCACGCGACAATCGGCGTGAAGATGGTGAACATCAGCGGCTGCTGCGCGACGGTGACGACCAGGCCCCGGGGATCGACCAGCATCGTGCCGATCACCGCAGCAGCGGCGAAGGCGAGGAGGTACGGCAGGCCGATGTTGCCGGTGGGCAGCGCCGCGACGATGCCGATGATCGCGGCCACCACATACAGCAACGGCGGCGCCCAAGTGGGCAGCCGCCGTGGCCCGGAACGTCGCGCGGCGTTCGGGTGAGCGGAGGTTGCGGTATCGGACACGCCTCCAGACCTTACCGCCTGCCGTCCGCCGCGACCGGCAATGGGCGAGGGGCGCGCCGAGGGAATCGCCCCCGGGCTGCGGTCAGCGGCGGCGGAAACGTCCCGTCACCGCGTCACCGAGGCGGCCGAAGGCGGTCGTCGTCGGCCCGTCGCCCGGCTTGCCGGCCAGCGGATCGTTCGCCGTCGCGGTAGTGGGCGCGGGAGCGTCGCCGTCCTTCGGGCCCTCGGCGTCGTCATCGTCGCGCTTGCCGCCCAACCGCAGCGACGCCAGGCGATCGCGCATGGCGCGGCCGGCGGCCTCGGTCTGCAGGCCGGAGATCGACCCGGCTCCGGTGGCGAACTTGATGTCCGCGGCGGTCTTGTCGCCCGTGCGCAGATCCGTCAGATCGCCCAGGTAGCGCAGCCACACCGCGAGCACCGCGGCGACCGGCACCGCGAGGAACGCGCCGACGATGCCGAACAGAGTGCCGCCCAACGTCACGGCAAGCAGCACGATGGCGGCGTGCAGGTTCATGGCGCGAGACTGCAGCATCGGGGAGAGGATGTTGCCCTCGACCTGCTGGACCACGACGATCAGCGCCAGAACCAGCAGCGCGGTGGTCAGGCCGTTGGCCATCAGCGCCACGACGACGGCGATGAATCCGGCGGAGACCGCACCGATGATCGGGATGAAGCCCGCGAAGAACGTGATCACGGCCAGCACCAGCGCCAGCGGCACGTTGAGCAGCCACAGGCCCAGGCCGATGAAGATCGCGTCGATGAAGGACACCAGCGCTTGGGTGCGGATGAATCCGCCCAGGGTGTCCCACGAGCGGGTGAGGACCTCGGTGAGGTGCCAGCCCAGGCGGCGGCCGGCGATGGAGCGCAGCCACGGCAGGAACTTGCGGCCGTCCTTGATGAAGAAGAACGTGAGCACCAGCATGACGAGCAGAGTCACCGTGACGTTGCCGACGACCGTGATGCCCTGCAACACGGTGTTGGCGATGTCGCCGGAGCGGCGCTGCACCCACGAGGTGGCCTGGTCGAGCAAATCGAGCAGCTGCTCGTCCCGCACGTTGAAGGGCGGCCCCTGCAGCACCTTCTGCAGCTCCATGATGCCCTGGGTGAACTGGTCCTTCAGGTGGGGCAGCTGGGAGCGCACGGTCGGGGCGATGATGGCGATGACGCCGCTGACGATGGCCACCGCGCCGAGCAGTGACACCGCCGCGGCGGCGGCATCCGGCCACCTGTGGCGGATGAGGTACGCCGCGGGCGGCCCGAGGACGGTCGCGACGATCAGCGCCAGCAGCACGGGCAGGAGCCCGGCCCACACCTTGCCCAGCGCCGTGAAGGCGACGAACAGGGCGGCGCAGACGATGAGGAAGCGCAGGCACCAGCCGGCGAACCAGCGGGCGCCTTCGCCGATGACGTCGGCGCGGTCGATGGTCTCGCTCTCCGACTCCTCGATCAGGTCGCCGAGCTCCTTCCCGCCCTCTTTGAGGTCCGGGGTGGACGCGCGGTGCTCGTGCGCGTCGTCCGGCACGGACAGCGCCTGGTCCACGCGCATGGGTTCGGTGCCCAGGACCTCGTCGATCATGTCGCGATCGTCTCGGGCGTGATTGTCGCCGCGGGTTCCTTCGTCTTTGTTCACTCTTCCATTATGGGGCAATTCGAACGTCAGTGTCGGGCGCATCGCGACGTTTCACTCGTTCGTTGAGCAAAATTCACCCCGCACGGGGCCGGGCGACGGCGAAAGGGCCGCCGGCGCATGCATCGCGCATGCTCCGGCGGCCCTTTCGGGGACCGTGGCCGGCGCTTCCGCCGGCCGTTCGGCGAATCGGGGCCGACACTCCGTCGGCGTTCCGATGTCCTCGGTTACTGCTGCTCGAGCGCGGCGAGTTCCTCGTTGCTCGTGGCGGCGTACTGGCCGAGTTCCCCGGCGGATTCATCGGGGTTGTTGGACAGGTTGACCAGGGCGGTGACGAAGCCTCCCCAGATGATCACGATGAACAGGACCATCATGATGATTGCGATTCCGGACATTGCGCTACACCTTCCCGCCGCGGTCGATGGGGGAATCCGGCGATGACGCGGCGGTCGCCGTTCCGGGGGAGCCGCCGACGGTGACGGGGGCACCGTCGGCGTGGGAATTGCCGTCGGCGGGCGAGTTGCCGTTGACGATGGTGTTGCCGTTGGAGCGGTCCTTCTCTCGGGAGGAGAAACCGACCGGCACGCCGAAGTCCGAGCCGGGCGGGCCGGACAGGGAGTGGGTGCCGCGCCAGGGGATGACCGCCATGATGACCGACGACACCAGGATGAAGCCGATGACGCCCCAGCCGAAGACGTTGATCTGGATGTCCGAGTAGCCCTCGTAGTTCTCGGCGAGCAGGCCCTTCAGCTCGTTGAACAGGGTGACGGCGAGCACGATCGGCGTGATGATGAACGTGCAGACCTTCCACAGGACGCCGACGCGGAACGACGAGACCGCGTTGATGTGCAGTGCCAGCTCGTCGCCGCGGCGGAGGATCCACCCCAGCGAGATCAGCGAGATGATGGCCACGCCGACGATGCCGACGTTGTTGGTGAATTTGTCCATGACGTCCAGGGTCACCAGGCCCGACGTGGTCGGGAACAGGAGCACCGACGCGACCGCCATGACGCCGCCGACGGAGAGCACCGCGGGCACGCGCTCCAGGTGGAGCTTGTCCTGCACGGCGGAGATGACGACCTCCACCAGCGAGACGAGCGAGGTCAGGCCGGCGATGGCCAGCGAGAGGAAAAACACCACGCCGAAGATCGGCCCGATGGCGTCGGGCATCTGCGAGATGACCGCGGGGAACGCGATGAACGCCAGGCCGATGCCGCCGGTGACGACCTCTCCGACGCCGACGCCCGTCTGGGCTGCCATGAAGCCGAGGGCGGCGAAGACGCCGACGCCGGCGAGGACCTCGAAGGAGGAGTTGGCGAATCCGGCCACCAGCGCCGAGCCGGTCAGGTTCGAGCGCGGCTTCAGGTAGGAGGCGTAGGTGAGCATGATGCCGAAGGCGATGGACAGTGAGAAGAAGATCTGGCCGTAGGCGGCGATCCACACCGAGGTGTCCTTCAGGGCGGCCCAGTTCGGTGTGAAGAAGGCGTCGAGGCCAGCGGTCGCGCCCTCGAGGGTCAGGGTGTAGACGACCACGCCGACGAACAGCACGGCGAGCAGGGGGATGAAGACCAGCGCGGTGCGGCCGATGCCCTTGTCCACGCCCAGTGCCAGGATCCCGATCACGATCAGCCACACCACGGCCAGCATCATCGTGATGGGCACCACGAAGTCGAAGGACGACAGCGCGTTGGCGTCGAGCTGCAGGAAGTCGCCCATGAAGTGGGTCTCGGGGTCGTCGCCCCACGCCTTGTCGATCGACTTGAACGCGTAAATGGCCGCGTAGGCGATGATCACCGCGTAGTAGATGGTGATGAAGAATGCGACGCCGACCTGGATCCAGCCGATCGTCTCCGCCCACGGCTTGATGCGGCGGAAAACCTTGGGGGCGGAGCCGCGGTAGCGGTGGCCCAGCGCGTAGTCGAGGAGCAGCAGCGGGATGCCGGCGGACATCAGCGCGACGATGTAGGGGATCAGGAAGGCGCCGCCGCCGGATTCGTAGGCGACGTAGGGGAATCGCCAGATGTTGCCCAGCCCGACGGCGGAGCCGATCGCGGCGAAGATGAACGCCGCCCGGGTGGAAAACACCTCCCGACCCTGCTTCGTGCCGGCGTGGCCGGTCTTCTGGTTGCTCATGGTGTCTCCATTTGCCAAGGGGGATAGTTGGCTGTGATTTTATCAGCCAGACTTAAGGTTGCTGACCTTTTGCCCGGTCGCCCGGGTAAGGACAGCATATGGTTTCGGCGGCCATATTGTAACCCCCGTCACACTTTCCGTTCATCTGGCGGTGCGTTTCCGTCCATCCGCGCGTCGTCCCCGGCGTCGGCTTTCGCTTGACGACGCCCACGCGCCACCCCGCAACCGGGATCCGGAGTGGGTGGGGGAGACCGGATCGTCGTAAAGCGAAACCGGGGCCGTAGGATGGGGCCCGTGAGCCTTACTCTTGGAATCGTCGGTCTGCCCAACGTCGGCAAGTCAACCCTGTTCAATGCGCTGACCCGCAATGACGTGCTCGCCGCGAACTACCCGTTCGTCACCATCGAGCCCAACGTCGGCGTGGTCGAGCTTCCGGACCCGCGGCTGGAGAAGCTCGCCGAGATCTTTGGCTCCGAGCGGATCCTGCCGGCGACGGTGTCCTTCGTGGACATCGCCGGCATCGTCAAGGGCGCGTCGGAAGGCGAGGGCCTGGGCAACAAGTTCCTGGCCAACATCCGCGAAGCCGACGCGATCTGCCAGGTCGTGCGCGTCTTCGCCGACGACGACGTCGTGCACGTCGACGGCAAGGTCGATCCCGCCAGCGACATCGGCGTCATCGAAACCGAGCTGATCCTCGCCGACATCCAGACCATCGAGAAGGCCATCCCGCGCCTGGAGAAGGAAGCGAAGAAGGACAAGGAGAAGGCCGGCGAGGTCGAGGCCGTCAAGAACGCGCTGGCCGTGCTGGAGGAGGGGCGAACCCTCTTCGCCGCCAAGGGCGACGTCAACATGGCGGCGCTGCGCGAACTGCACCTGCTCACCGCCAAGCCGTTCCTCTACGTGTTCAACGCCGATGAAGAGGTGCTGGCCGACGAGGACAAGCGCGCCGAGCTGGCCTCTGCCGTCGAGCCCGCCGACTGCGTGTTCCTCGACGCGAAGGCCGAGTCCGACCTGCTGGAGCTGGACGAGGAGTCCCGCAACGAGCTGCTCGCCGAGATCGGCCAGACCGAGCCCGGCCTGAACTCCCTGGCCCGTGCCGGTTTCCGCACCCTGGGGCTGCAGACCTACCTGACCGCCGGGCCGAAGGAATCCCGCGCCTGGACGATCCCGAAGGGCGCCACCGCCCCGCAGGCCGCCGGCGTGATCCACACGGACTTCGAGCGTGGCTTCATCAAGGCGGAGATCGTGTCGTTCAACGACCTCGTCGAGTGCGGCTCCATGGCCGAGGCGAAGGCGAAGGGCAAGGTCCGCCAGGAGGGCAAGGACTACATCATGCACGACGGCGACGTGGTCGAGTTCAAGTTCAACGTGTAGGCGGCGGGCGCACCGACCACCCCTCGCAGATGCGCCAGCTCCGTGCAGATGCGCCCGTTGCAACGGGCGCATCTGCCTGGAACTGGCGCATCTGTTTCGTCTGGAGAGATGGAGGTGCAGAAGATGCCGAACTCGTCGACTGCCACCGAGGGTGAGCTGATCGAGCCGCTTCTTGGCGATTCGCCCGACAGCATCCAGCCGTTGCAGACCGCGTGAGTCGCCTCGTCGCTGCGTCGAGAGCCGTTCGACCTCCTCGGTGATCGCCTCGTAGACGTCCTCAGTCAGCTCAGGGACTTGGCTCTGCCGAAGTCCGCGGCCAGCGCCCGGGCTTTCTTCAGCGCCACGGACGACCCCTTCTTCGCCGCCAACGCGCCGATGCCGTCCCACGCATCAGCCGGGACGTAGCCGCGGCGGGTGGCTTCGAGCAGGATCTCGGCGTGCAGCGTCACGACGTCGAGGACGCGGTTGGCCCACTTCGGTACGGAGTCCTGGTCCCCGGCAAACCGCAGGGGTTCGCTCAACAGCGGCCACAGGAACGGCAGCAACTCGGGCTGCTTCTCCAGGACGTACATCACCCGCGCCGGGCTCCACACCTCGTGGTATGGCAGCAACCCGATCGCGGCGGCCTACACGTCAGCGGAGCCGTACGCCCCCTTTTCGGCCAAGCGTTGTACCCGTTCCGTTGCCCATTTCCGCGTCATATAGACGTCGTCGGCGCGGACCGCCAGGTAAGCGATCAATACCGCAACCAGCGCGTCGGAAAGCTCAGTTGCAGCCCCGCTCAGTCGGCGGTCCGTACCCTTGCGCCAGTTCCTGAAATCGTCGGCAAACAGGGCTTTGCCGTCCCAATGCAGCCAGCTTTCCTTGCCTTCCGGCTCGTCCTGGCTCACCCGCCTGGAGATGGCCTGCCCCTCCTCCGCGATGTCGGAGAGCCATCTGGTCGGACTATTGATCTCGAACACGGCCCCCGGGTAGCCGGGCACAACCATGTCGAGTTGCAGGTGCGTCTGCTTCGTGTTCTAACTCGACCAGCGCAGCGAGTACGTCGCCCCATCCGGGTGGTTCGGCTTGGTTCCGGCCTCGGCCGACCAGACCTGGTCGAATTGCGCCGGGTCGAGCGAGGGCTTCGCCGACTGCGCGGGGTCCACCGCTGGGCAAGGCAATTGTTGGATAACAGCCTTGGCCGCCACAACCGCCTTGGACGACCCGCTCCGAGCCGCCAGAGCCCGCACGCCCGGGACGTCACACGCTGACACCGGCGCAACCCCCGAGGCGACTGCGGCCAGCACCTCGCCGACGTAATCCTGCATCGCCTGCGCCGCCTCGGCTGTGCCGGCCAACAGCCGCGGGGCTTTGAGAGAGGCGACGAGCACGTCGTCCAAAATGGGCCAGACCACCGACAACATGCCGCCATCGGCCGCGTCGCGCAGGGACTCGACGAAGGACGCGATGTTGCGCAGCTCGCCATCCCAGTCGAGGTAGCCGATGTCGGCGACACCCGGCACCAACAGTCCGCGCTCCCAGGCTTCCTGCAGCGCCAACGCCGACTCGGTGGCATGCTCGGGACGGCCCTGACGCTGCACTGCCAGCAGGTTCACCGCCCCGCCGGGCCCAAGTGGCTTGGCGCTGCCAGCCAACTGCCGGGCGATGACCGACGCCACGTCCGGGTCGAGTCGATGAAGGCGGACGTTCAGGGCGTCGCCCCAGTGGGGGAACACCCCGAAATATCTCGCGATCCACTTTTCGAAGTACAGATTGCTGCTCAACCCGCCCAACGAATCCAGCCAACCCACACCGTCGAATTGGGTCGACAAGGCAGAGCGTGCATCAATCTCTACGAACGGGTCTGCCAGGTACTCGGCCACCACCTCGGCGGTGTCACGGTCGAGCAGCGTGCCGACTGCCAGCCTCACCGCGACCTCGGGCAGGTTCGCATTGGCGTCTGCCGTGGTCACATCCAGCCGGGCCAGCGCCATCACCAGGTCCGCCTGCAACACCGGCACACCCGCGGCCGCATACTTTTCCAAGGACGCAACCAGATCGTCGAATTCAATACTCAGATCAACCCGCGACGGCTGCGACAGCAGACAAGGGATCTGCCCGAGATGCTCAAACACGCTCCCCACACGCATGTCCCACAAGGGGCTTGGCTCCTGCCGAGACGTATGCACCGGCTCATCTGCCAGCCAGTAGTGGATGGGGCCAGACCAGTAGTAACTCGACGAAACCCCACTCAACGCCCTTCGTGTGTCATCCGCACTGTGGTTGGCCAGCGCAACCGCAAGCGCCAGGAACCTGTCTTCACACAGGTCGACCACATCCACGTCACCGCGAGAAAGCAACACCCGAAGCGCTTCGGTCAACGCCTCCGGGGTGACCTCACCCAACTCAAACCTGGGGACCCTCCACAGCTCTGGAGTCGGCTGCCACAACCTGGCGACCTCGTGTTCTTCGCTTGAGAGCTCGGGGCTCACGTTCCAATTCGCCAGCACGGCCTCGGCCAGCTTCACCGTGGCTTTGTCGCGGGACTGAGCGAGCTCGCCTAGCCGATCCGCGAGCAGTTCAGCACTCGCCTGCCCGGGGAACGCCCGCTGCTTCAAAGCCGTCAGCACCCGCCGCAGCGCCTTCTGCGTCTTGACATACAGGCACGCCAGAGCCACTTCGCCCACCAGGTCGTCCGCTACATTCGCGATCAGCCGAGGCCCAAAGCCCTCGACGATCGGAGCCTCACCAGTGCTCAGGATGGGGATCAGCGCGTCGGCGCGGGCGACCAGTTCATCGTCGGTCACCGCGAAGTCGTTCACGATCAACGACGTGAGTTCTTTGCGATCGCCTGGACGCACCGCCGTGTCCAGAGACACGAAGAGCTGCTCCAGGCCGGCGGCACGCTCGATCATCCCCGCCTTGAGCGCAGCGGAAAGCACCTTGCCGAAGGGGCCCGTCATCGGCACGCCCGAACGCAGTGCTGTCCGCCAGTGCTCGTCAATTGACGGACGCAATTCTTCGAGGGTCGGGAACGTGCGTTGTTCAGGCCACGAGACCTCGGCGACGTCCCCGGTGAGTGCCGCGAGCGCTACCACCGCCCAGTCCTTGAGGTACTCGGCATTGTCCGGGACAGATAGCCCCAGCTCGCACACCAACCGGACGGCCGCCGCTCCATAGACGGACAGAGAGTGTTCAGTCCCCCTCCGGCTGGAGCGGCACACCCGCCCGATGAACTGGGCGGCGTAAGCCTCGCCGCGCTGGGCAACACACCTGGCCAAAGCAACGTCGTCGGTGAGCGAGAGCAGCGACTCTGCCCTTCTCGCGCTCACACCGAGGCGCAGCGCAAATAGGGCGAGCATGTTGCGGTCGACGTCAACCGCGCTGATCCAGCCGTAAGAGATCGGATCAACCTTCCCGTACTCGCCCCAGTCGCCGGTCTTCAGCCCAGCCAGGGCCGCTTTCTGCTGTTCGGGCGTGCCCAGCGGCAGGGCAGGCGCGTCGGTCACGTCGGCCTTGTCCCACCCCAACTCTCGAAAGATCTCGACGGCCTCATTCAGCCTCGGGTTGAGTTTCATTCGGGTGCCTATCGCTCGGTGGGTCTGGTCGATTCTTCTGCCGGTGCATTCGATGACCGCGGCGTCGCCGCTGATTTGTTGTGTGTCAGCATCACTGCGAGAACGTGCTTGCACGGCCCTCGGTCACCGGCGTGTGAGAGGTACCAGGTGCAACTGCAGGTGGCGCCCTTCTCGGGGACGTCAGCGTCGGGACCGAGCCGCACGCCGTATTCGGCGTCGCCCGACTTGACGATCCAGGCATCCGAGCCAGCGCTCCTGACGGCGTCGGCGGCCACGAGCTTCTGCGCTGCAGTTAACCGTGGGTTGTCCTTTTCGACCCGCTCCGGCGAGTCGGGCAGTTCCCGGTGGAAATAGGCCCGGTCGTTGACGTCCCAACCCACACGGCCAGAGGCCGCGAGCACCGCGAGCGCCGCCTTCACCCGGGTCTTGGGAAGCGCGGTGTTCTTGGTGAGCCGGGCGACGTCGATGATCGGTTCAAAGGCCAACATCGCGCTGACGAGGTCGGCGTCCTCCGTGACGGTCGGTTCTGCGAGCGAGGCCAGCAACGAGCCTTCCCCGGAGTAGCCGCGCCACTCCTTGTCGGTCAGCCCGAGGGTGAGTCGGGCGTCCGGAAGCTGCAGAGTGATCATCGCGCCGACGGTGTGCTCGTCGTCGGGGCCGTGGACGATGAGTCCTTGCACGTGCGGCATCAGCCGTTTCAGCGCGCTCAACCGCTGCAGACCGCTGACCAACACCGCTCCCGGCGTCGCCACCGCGCTGGTTTTCACCGCGCCGCGGGCCACGGACAGCCAGGCCGAGCGCCCGGACACGCTCGCGGGCGGCAATCCGGCAAGGAACCGGCGCGCACCCGAGGCCGGCACCCGGAACGCCTCGACGAAACCTTGTTGCGACTGTGCCGCGTTGCCCAGCGCGCGCACCCAGCGCGGCGGCATCGTCACGGGACGCTCAATCGTGGAAGCCGCCGGCGTCGCCGCCCGCAGCCCCTCTGCGCCGACGTCGACGTGCAGCAGTTCATTGCGCGGCAGGTTGGACAGCATCACCCTGGACGTGGGGCCGATGTCGACGTTGGTGGTGCCGCGTCCGATGTCCCCGCCGTCCAGGCCCGAGCCCATCAACTCGAAGCATGCATAGACGGCGTTGCACCCCGAGAAACACTCGGCCCGCAGCCGATCGCCGTGTGCGGAAAGGATCGGGTCGCGCTCCGACATCGGAGTGAAGTTGTAATAGCGGGTGGCGGTGATGTCGGCGAGTGTCACGAGTCCGCGGGCGAGCACCTGCGGGTGGGTGGCGAAGCCGTGGAAGAAGCTGGGGGACGCGTTGGGTCCGTCCGGCCCCAGCCCGGGCGCGAGTGCGAGCGTGAGGCGGTTGTCCACGAGAGTGGTTTCTTCCGCGAAAAAACCCTATTCATCCCATACCTCCAAGCCAGACCTCCAAGCCAGTGCCCTTCGATGATCGCAGGCCGTACCCGCTGCTCCAGCCTTGGTCCGTGCGCGCCAGCACAAGAACTCGAACACCGTCGCGGAAGTTCCGAGGGGTTTCCGCAGCAGTTCCGCAACCTGCATCTGTCCGGGCTTTCCGCCCGGCCCGCCCTCTCAGGGCGACCAATCCCGACCATCACGCCAAGATCGCCCGAGGGGCGCGCGCCAGTTGCGCGCCCCTCGAGGACCAGCTGCAGGCTGCTCATGAAGAGCGGCGTGAGCTCGGCGAGTTGGCTGACCGGGAAGGCCGATGCACTGCCGGTGCCCTGCCTTTGCGACCGCATCCAGGAGGCGGACCACGACCTCCAGCAGGTCACCGTCGCGCTGGCCTACGCCGAGCAGCGACTGGGATGGCTGCAGGAGGACCGATGTTGACCCGTGCTGGCACGATCCGGTCGTCGGATAGATGCGATCCAGGTTGCGAACATGCCGCCGCTCAGTCTACATCACCTTGCGCGAGAATACCCCAACATGCATTGAGACCGCCCTGCGTTTTGGGCACGTGGGGAGTTCAAGTTCACCGTGTAGCCCGGCGGGGCTGCTTCGGCTTCGGGCTCGCCGTCGTAGATGCGCCCGTTTTGGGTTCCGCCCCACCGAGATGCGCCCGTTCCAGGCAGATACACCTGTTGCAGCAGGCGTATCTGCCTGGAACTGGCGCATCTGGAGGGATGACGCGCGATGGCGCCGTGGGCCGGGCGGGCCAAGGGGCCGGGCCCTCAGGAGGCCCCATTTTGAAAATTTCCGCGGCCGAGGGCTGGGGCGTCGAGTAACCTTCTCCCATGGCCTTTCCCGTCGATGAATCACGAATCCGCGCTGCTGAGGAAGCATTGGGGTGCACCTTCCCGGACGCTTTGCGGCAGCGCCTGATGTCGGAGAACGGCGGCGAAATCGACGACGCCGACGAGGGGTACTGGTTCCTCTACCCGGTGTATGACGATTCCGACCGCCGCCGTCTCGCCCGTTCGGCGAATCACGTGGTCAAGGAAACCGAAACGTGGCGCTCCGAGGCCCACGGATTCCCGGGGGACGCCGTCGCCATCGCCGACGATCAGGAGGGCAACGCGATCATTCTCCTGCCCGGCGACGACCACTTTTACGTCTGGGACCACGAACAGCCGGAACCGGAGCCGATCGAGCTGATCTTCGACGAGTGACGCTCGTCTGAATCCGGGGCGGACCAGCGCGGCTTAGACGCGCCATTTCCGTTTCAGTCCCGGCCGCTGCGGCTAGGGATGGTCGAGGGCATCGCGCCGCGCCCGGGCGATGCTGTGCGACGTGTGCCCCATCTGCAGCAAGCCAGCACCAATCGCGAGTACCGGTGCGTGCCGACGGCTACGTTCATCGCAATCCGGTCGCGGGAGTCGTCCATGTCGATGGCCGACCCTGAGATCGCATCGACGGCGCTGGCGATGACGGCGAGGTGATCCTCGTCGACGTCGAGGCCGAGGCTCATCAGCTCATCGACGACGGCCACCGCCGCGTTCCGGGCGATGCTGGGGGAGTCGGGCCACTTTTGCCCGGCGACGACGCCGTCGATCAGCGCCTCGGCCGCCGGATTCTCGACCTCGGGCAAACCGTCGGCATCGGGCATCAGGCCGCCGCCGAGGACCTGGGCGGTCTGCATGATCCTCAGAATCCCGGTGCCCGGGTCGTCGATTGCGGTGGTCAAGGTGCGGATCTGGTTGATCGACAGGCCGACGAGGCGTCGTAAAGCGGAAATCAATTCGAGGCGCTCGCGGTGCGCGGGGCCGTAGACGGACGTGGTCTGGTTCTTCTTCGCCCCGGGCGGAAGCAGGCCCTCGCGGATGTAGTACTTGATGGTCGCGGTCCGGTGTCCGTGGCCGCCGCCAGCTCGCCGAGCTTCATCCGCCGCCCTTTCGATCGTGGATGGCCGCATTGGGGAGTGGCGCTATCTTACCGATGGCCGGGCCCAATGGAACCCTTCACATACTTAGGCTAGGCTGCCCTTCAACTGTCTACGTCGGTCCCGTGCGCTTTGCGACGGGACCCATCCTCGAAAGGTGAGTGGTCGATGGCGAAGGGGTTTGAGGCCGTCGTACTCCGTGGCCTGGGCGCCAAGGAACATGCGGTGACCGTGATCGGGAAACGCCGGCTCGCGCCGCACTTCATCCGGATCACGTGCCGCTCGAAAGGGCTGCTCGATCCGAAGGGGGAAGCGCCGGCGAACTGGCTGCGCCTCTGGTTCCCCGACCCCGACGGCGGCCCGAAGGAGTTCCAGCGCGGTACACGCTCGTCGATCCCGATCCGGCGACCGGCGAGTTCTCCATCGATTTCGTCATCCACGAGCCCGCCGGGCCCGCCTCGCACTGGGCGGTGAACTGCGAGGAGGGCGACCGGATCGTCGCCATGCGCTACGGCGAGCAGCCCTTCGCCCCGCCCGAGCCGCCCCCGGCGGGGTACCTGCTGCTCGGGGACCTCGCCGGCTATCCGGCGATCCGCGCTCTGGTCGCCGCCATCCCCGAGGACAGCCCCGTGGTCGTCTACCTGGAGCGGCACAGCCCCGACGACGACCACATCGCCCTGCCCGAGGGCCCGAACATCACCGCGTCCTGGGTCGACGAGCTTCCCGACGGGCAGGCGCTGGTCCAGGCGATCAGCGACGGGGACTGGGCCGGCTGGTACGCCTGGGTGACCGCGGAAACCGCGTCGACCCGGCACGCGAAGACACTGCTGCAGAGGAAATTCGGCCTCAACCGAGCGACCTTGCACGCGCATGCCTACTGGGTCCGCGGACGCCAGATGGGCAAGACGCAGACCATCGATTCGGCGGGTCCGGAGGCGCCCGCGGCGAAGGGCGCGTCGGCTGCTCCCGCTGCGCACGCAGTCGCCGACGCTGCAGCCGCCGCCTCTGCCGCCGGCTCCGATGACAACGCCACGGCGGCTGCCTCCGGCGCCTCGGCCACCGTCGGCACCACCGGCGCTTCGTCCAGCGCCTCCACGTCCGCAAGTGCCGGCGCCACGGCTCCGCCGACGCTTCCGCACCCCGGCAAACCCCTGCCGCCGACGCCTCCGAGGACGGTGTGCTCCGGCCGCTCAAGCGTCCGCTCATCGCCGCCGGCATCGTCGAGGGGGCGCTGTCCCTGCTGCAGCTGATCCCCTTCATCCTGTTCGCGGAGCTGGCGCGGCTGTTCGTCGAAGGGGCCCCGGCGGAAGCCTTCGCCCGGCCAGCGATCTGGGCCGTGGTCGCGATGGCCATCTCGGCCGTGGGAACGTCGCTGCTGGTGCTGTGGCTGCACCACCTGGACGCCAACTTCGCCACGGCGCTGCGGCATCGCCTCATGGCGAAATTCTCCCGGCTGCCGCTGGGCTGGTTCATGCGCGGCCGGGCGGCCGACGTCAAGAAGATCGCCGGCGACGACGTCAGGTCGCTGCACTACCTGGTCACCCACGCGGTGCCCGACATCGTCGGCGCCGTCGTCGCGGCACTGGGCAGCCTGATCTACCTGTTCGCCGTCCAATGGCGATTGGGGCTGGTCCTGCTCCTGCCGATCGTCGCGTACATCTACGTCCTCAAGGGGATCCAGCGCCGCGACAAGGAAAAGGTGCTGCAGAACCAGCGGTACGAGGTGCTGGCGGCGGGCCAGACGCAGGCCTTCATCGGCTCGCGCGGGACCTCCGCGGTCTTCGGGCCGAAGGCGGTCGTCGACCTCGAGGGCACGCTGCGGGAATCCGGTGATTTCATGGCGGATTGGCAGCGAGACACCGGCCCCCGCAAGATCATCGCGGTGATGACCAACCGCCCCACCACGGTGCTGGGCGTGCTTCTGGTGGCGGGATTCGCCATGGTCGTGGCGGGCTGGATGTCGGCGACGGATCTGATCCCCTTCCTCATCCTGGGCACGTCGTTCGGCGGCCGGCTCCTGAACCTCGGGTTGGGGGCGGCGAGTCTGTCGGGCGGACTCGATGCGAAGGCCGGCGTCGAGCTGTTCCTGGCGACGCGGAGCTCGCGCCGCCGGTGGACCGGCCCGCGCCCCCGGGCCACGTGCGCTTTCGACCACGTCGATTTCACCTACGGCGGCGGCCGGAAGGTCATCGACGATCTTTCCCTCACCCTGGAGCCCGGCAGCGTCACCGCGCTGGTGGGCCCGTCGGGGGCGGGCAAGTCGACGGTGGCGGCGTTGCTGGCCCGGCTGTGGGACGTCACCGGCGGTTCCGTCAGCATCGACGGCGTCGACGTGCGCGATCTCACCCAGGAGCAGCTGTATTCCTCGGTGTCGGTGCTGCTGCAGGACGCCCAGCTGGTGCACGCGAGCATCCGCGACAACATCGCGCTGAACCGCCCCGAAGCGACCGACGCCCAGATCCGCGAGGCTGCGGAGGCGGCGGACGTGCACCGGGTCATCGAAGCGCTTCCCGACGGATACGACACCGTGGTCGAACCGAACCGTCTTTCCGGCGGTGAGCGCCAGAGGGTGGCCATCGCCCGCGCGCTGCTGGCGAATACCCCGATCGTCGTGTTGGACGAGGCCACTGCCGCGGCCGACCCGGACTCCGAGGCCGCGATCCACCGGGGGCTCGAACGCCTGCTGGCGGGCAAGACGGTGCTGATGATCCCATCGGTTGCACACGATCAGGAACGCATCGCGGATCCTCGTCCTGGACGAGGGGAAAGTGGTGAAGAGGGCCCGCATTCCCGGCTCGTCGCGGCGGGCGGGGCTTATCGGCGGATGTGGGATGCGCATTGCGGCGCACCGTGGCCGTCGCCGTTGAATCGGAGGAGAACTGATGTTGCGGGATCTGCACTTCGTCGTCGGGGGCGGTCGTCCCCTGTGGTCCTTCTTTGGTGCGGTCGCCGTGTCGGCGCTGCTTCAGGTGGCGGCCGCGTCACCCTCTACCCGCTGCTGGGTGAGCTGTTCTCGGCGGATCCGGGGGCCGCGCTGCCGTGGCTGGCGCTGTTGCTGCTGTTCGTGGTCTGCAGCTGGGGCGTCGACATCTTCGCCGCCCACCGGGGGCTCGATCTGGGCATCGCCGTCATGCGCGAGATCCACGGCAACGCCCGGGGGCCGTGCTCTCGTGGCCGGATGCTCGCCTGACTTCCGAAAAGGAAGGTGCGATCCGAGATTTGATCACCAAGGCCAGCACGGTCACTTCAGCGGTGATCCTGCTGATCGGGCCCCTGATCACCTCCATCGTGTTCATCTTCGGGCTTGGCGTCGGGCTGCTGCTCGTCTCGCCCGCCCTCGGCGCGGTGACGTTCCTCGGCGGCATCGCGTGCCTGGGTTCGCTGTGGGCGTCGGCGAAGCTGGAGGACAGGTCCACGGCGGAATACGCGGCGGCCAATGCCGCCCTCGATGACAGGCTTTTCGAGTTCGCGCTCGTGCAGCCGACCTTGCGCACCGCGCGCCGGGTGGACGCGAGCACTCGGTTGGTCGACCGGGCCATCGCCGAAGCGCGGCGGAAGACGCGCCGGGTCCTGCTGTGGCAGATCCCCGGGCAGCAGGTGTTCACGGTCGTGGTGCAGCTGGTGCTGCTGGCGTTCGGGTTCACGGTGTGGTGGTCATACGACCGTTCGGCGCTGACCGGGGCCGCGGCCGCCGCGTCGATCGTGGTGCTGCTGCGCGTCGTCGAGCAGGCCAACGTCCAGGCGGGATCGGTGGGTGCCGTCGTCGATCTGCGGCGTTCCCTGACCGAGGTGCGTGAGTTGATGGAAGTCGAGCGGGTCCGCGTCGGCGGCCCGGGCGAGGGCCCGGCCACGGTGGAGCTCCGGGGCGTGGACGTCACGTTCCCCGACGGCACCACGGGGCTCGACGGCATCGACGTCGACTTCGCGCCGGGCACGATCACGGCCGTCGTCGGCCCGTCCGGCAGCGGCAAGTCGACGCTGGTGTCGCTGTTGGCGGGGCTGACCGTCCCCGACGCGGGCACGGTCGACGTCGACGGGAAGCCGGCTTCCCCCGGTGACCTGCGCGGTCGCGCCGCGATGGTGTTCCAGCGCACCGTCCTGCACACGGGGTCGATCCGCGAGAACCTGCTCGCAGTGAATCCGGATCTGACGCAGCCGGAATTGGACGCGATCGCGGTCCATTGCGGTCTGGCCGAGGCGATCGAGCGATTGCCCGAAGGCTGGGACACTCCCGTCGGCGAGCTGGGCAATCGGCTGTCCGGGGGTGAGCGGCAGCGGCTGGGCCTGGCCCGGGCCCTCGCCAAGCCGGCATCGGTCCTGCTCGTCGACGAAGGAACTTCGGCCCTGGATGGACGCAACGAGCGGACGGTGACCGATGCCCTGTCCGGGCTGCGCGGCTCGTACACGACCGTGGTCGTCGCCCACCGACCGGCGATGGTGGAGATCGCCGATCGCGTCATCGTCATGGAATCTGGGCGCGTGGTGGAAGCCGGCCCCATCGACGAGCTCGAAAGGGCCGATGGTCCCTTTGCTAGCATCGCGGAGCAGTGGCGGGAAGCGGCGACGTGGGGGATCGGCGAGGCGCAGAGCGTCGGCGGGTAGCGGTCCCGGGTGCCGCCGGTGGCGTTCTCGGGTGCCGGCATGAGCTGGCGGGTGACGGACCCGGGTCCTGGTTGGCCCCGGGGCCGGTACGCCTCGGCCGGTGGCGGTCCCGGGCCACGGGCCGGTGGCCGGCCCGGGTTCCTGTCGGTTGCGTGACGACGGGACGTCGTAAAGCGTCGAGGGGCCGTCGGATAGTGGAAATCGGCGCCGCTATCCACGTTGAGGCACTTTGGACAGCCGCACTATCTTGGCGCCCATGGGAACCATTCCAGCGGTCATCCTGGTTCACGCCGGCGCCGCATTACTCGTCCTTCTCATTGGCCCCATCAACATCTTCCGCCCGCGACGCGACGCCGTGCACCGCACGCTCGGCCGCACCTGGGTGGCGCTCATGTACATCACGTGCGGCTCCAGCTTCTTCTTCGGCCTGGAGGACGGATTCACGCTCCTGCATGGCCTGTCCGTGTTCACCATCATCACCGTCAGCCTCGGCGTGCTCGGCATCGTGCGCGGGAACCGGCGGGTGCACGCGGGCAACATGATCGGCTCGTACATCGGCACCGTGGTCGCCTTCGGCTTCGCCGCGCTGCTGCCCAACCGGCTCATCTGGACCACGGCCGTCACCAATCCGATCGCGCTGTTCCTCTTCGCCGCCGCCCTGACCGCGGTTCGCCGCTTCCTGGTTCGCCGTGGTCAGGGCGAGGGTCGGTGCCGTTTCCCGCCGCGCGTCGGCGCGGGACGCGGAGACGGCGAAGGTCGTCGGCGGCTGAGATCGCGGGGGATTGACGAGCCGAGAAACACCACCGCCATCGGTTGCGCGGCAAACGGCAACGCCGAGCTCAGCCTTGATGCCAGTTGCTTCGATCCCACAGCTGGATGGGCTCGTTGCGCGCCGGGTACCGGAGCACCGGGTCGACGACTTCGTCGACGTCGTCGAACTCGAGGAAGCCCATCGAGTCGTCGTCGCGCTCGATGAGCGGCCGACCGAACACGTCGCGCACCGTGGCGGCCTGCTCGTCGGTGAGCAGGTGTTCGTGCGAGCGCAGCCAGTCCGCGGCGTTGCGTTCGGGGTCGTCCTCGCCCAGGAGGTCGTCGTCGTAGAACTCGGTGGCCGACTCGATCATGTCGGCGAAAACGAAGCCCGCCAGGTCCGGGGCCAGGCGCAGGTCTTCGTCATCGTCGTTCTGTAGGAGAACCACCGGAATGGAACCGCCCTCGGCGGCGCCGGCGTGGAAGCAGTAGAGGTTGCCGTCGGCCTGCATCCCGAAAGGCAGCAGCCCGGCGGCCGGATCGATGCGCCACATGTCATCCGGTTCGGCGAGACGCGCCAAATGGTCGGCAATCTGAGCGGGACCGAGGATCTCGAACGACGTGCTGAAGTGGAGCAGCGGATGGTGCGGAGGCTCTTGGGAATCGCCGTTGGGCTGAGGCTCCGAACCAGGCGAAACGGTCTGCAACCCTGCTTCGGCGAGAGCCAGATACTCCTTGGGCCACGTGAGCGAATGCTTGGCCGCGATGTCCCGCAGTTCCGTCGCCATCGACATGTCAAAACTCCTTCGTCCTGATGAATGTGAATCGCAGCCTACTCAGGTGCGGGTGTTTCCGTCGCGTGGAATTTCGGGCGACGTCGCGAGTTTGCCCGGAGTCTCCTCGGCGCTCTCGCGGCCCGACCGCGCAACCGCCGCTGAACGCGATCGATGAGGGCCACTCGGGTATGGTGCGCGGATGAACGGGGGAGGTGCGGGGGCACATCCAAGTTTCAGTGAAGGAGTAATCGGCCATGAGCTTCAACGTCTACCTTTCGGGTGAAATCCACACCGATTGGCGCGAGGAGATCCAGCGGGGCGCGGAAGCCGCCGGGCTGGACGTGGTGTTCACCGCCCCGGTGACGGACCACCCCGCGAGCGACGCCGCCGGAGATCACCTGGCCGAGACGTCGAGCCAGTTCTGGCGCGACCATCAGTCGTCGAAGGTCAATTCCATTCGCACCCGCACGCTGATCGAGAAGGCGGACATGGTGGTCGTGCGTTTCGGCGACCAGTACAAGCAGTGGAACGCCGCCTTCGACGCCGGGTACTGCGCCGCGTTGGGCAAGCAGTACGTGACGCTTCACGAGGAAGGGATCGTCCACCCCCTCAAGGAGGTCGACGCGGCGGCGCAGGCGTGGTGCACCACCACGGATCAGGTCGTGGAAATCCTGCGCTACGTGCTCCAGGGGTAATCGACGTGGCCACGGTCAAGCAGAAACTCGGCACGGCGGGCGAGTAACTCGTCGCAGACCATGCGCGTTGCCCCGGATGTAAACGGACGGACAAGACGTTCAAACTGTTTCCCGCCAATTTCAAATGCGCGGATCTCGTCTGCGACTTCTGCGGGTACCTCGCCCAAGTGAAGACCAAGAGAATCAAAGGCGAATTGCCCGAGACCATCACGGGGACCATTCCGGGAGCGGCGTGGGGTCCGCAGCGCGAACGAATGGAAGCGGGGATCTACTTCAGCTTGTACGTGGTCTTGGTGAGCGAGGCGGGGTGGGCGAGCATCTATTTCCTTCCCCGGGATTTGCAGACCGAGGCGATGTTCGTTCCCCGGAAGCCATTGGGGCCGGAGGCGCGGAGAGCGGGTTGGCAGGGGTTCATGATCGACATGGACAAGGCGATGGCCGATGTCGTGCGGATCGACGACGCCGGCGTCGACAGGTTCCCCTTTGCCGTCTGACGTTTCATTCGGCACTGTTTCGGCGGCCGCGCCCCTACCAGCCGAAATACCCCTTCGCCACAAGGAGGGCGGCCGTCGTGCCGAAACCCGAGATGGCCGCGATGGCGCCACCGAGGACGGCCTGATCCGTGCTTTTCCAGGACATTTCCCGGCCGTTGACGGGGGAGATGAAGATCTCGGGCTGATCGGGGTCGTAGTAGACGGTGACCGAATGGCCCTGCCGGTTGGCCATCCCGATGTCGGAGTGGGCCGGCGTGGCCAGGCATTCTTCGCCGCGCAGGGTGGTGAACTTGATGGTTTCGATCAGATGGACGCGGACCCCATTGCTGTCGTCGTCGGAACTGTACGTGTCCACGGAAACCACCTGTCCCGTTGTCCGCTGCCCTCTTTCCACGAGGCGCGCGGAGAGCCGGCTTTTCCGGGTGGCGAGAATCGTGCTGACCAACCCGGATACTCCGGTCACCGCAGACATGAAAATGAACGTGGAAAAGATGAGCGGCATCGGATCGGACATGTCGAACATTGGAGTGCCTAACGGGTGCGGGAATCCGAGGTCGCGAGCCGACGGATCCGGTGGGAGGCGGGCGCCTCCGAAGGGGCGATGATCACTCAATGTAGACGCCGCCGACGGCTACTGATCACGGATCCGCGCGCACTGCGTCCGCAACTCCTGTGGTCACCTGGGCCTGGCACCTCTGCCCGTCACTTGGGCCTGGGCCCCTATGCGCGTACCCTCGCCCCGTCACATCGGATCGGGGCGCCGCCTCGCCGACTTGATCTCCGAGCGCCGCTTCTTCGCCGCGAGCCCGCGCCGCACCGAACCCCGGGTCGGTTTGGTGGCGCGCCGGGGTGGCGGCGGCGGGGCGAGCGCCTCCCGCAGCATGGCGGCCATCCGGTCGCGTGCTTCGGCGCGGTTGCGGATCTGCGACCTCCGGGTGGTCACGGCCACCGTGAGCACCGTGCCATCCAGGCGGCTCCGGAGGTTGCGCAGGACACGGCGGCGCTGGGCGTCGGAAAGCGCGCCGACGGCGGCGATGTCGATGGAGAGCTGAACCTTGCTGTCCGTCGTGTTGACGCCCTGGCCGCCGGGGCCGGACGACCGCGCGAACCGCTCCGTCAGATCACCCGCGGGAATGACCAGACCGCCGGGGATCCCCGGGCCCGGTGCGATGGTCAATCCGTCCATGGCGACAACCCTAATCGGGCCTGTCCTGGTCGGGCGCGTCTGGATCGGGCCGGACTAGCTACCACCTGTTCGGCGCTCGCCGGGACATCACGGCCGCGGCGAGCATCGCCGCGGGCACGGCCGCCGCCGCGATCACCGCGCCCGGTTCCCACAGCCAGAAGTACCGCGGCAGCACGCCCATCAGCAGCGGAGCCCCGACGATCGCCGCGGTCGTCACCGACACGGCGATCACCGCCCACACCACGGGCCGGACGGTCCGCTGCGCGAACCACCCGGCGACAAGGACCGCCAGCGCCAGCCCGAGCAGCGCGGCGGGCACGATGACCGCCAACCGTCCCGCGCCGAAATCGCTAGCCCCCGAGTCGCGCGATGTGGCCCCGGTGACCTCATCGAACGCCAGCCGCATCAGCCCCGCGAGCTGCTCCTCGCTCAGGTACCCCGAGGCGTTGAGCAGCACCGCAACCCCGTCGCGGCGGGAGGGGTCGAGGTAGACGGCCGAGAAGTAGCCGGGCACGGTGCCGGTGTGCCACACGGTGGTTCGGCCGTCCGATTCTTCGGTGATGCGCCACCCGGGCCCGTACCGTTGCCGCGGCTGGGACGTCGGCTGCGCCTCCGACCGATTCGCGGCGATTTCTGCGGCCGCATCCATCTGCGACACCGCGAACTCGGCGAGGTCGTCGATGCCGCCGCAGGAGTACCCGTAGGCGGCGCCGGCGCCGTCGTGGCCGAAGGTTTCCGTGCGGGCGACGCCGTCGTCGATGCGGGCGACCGCGCCGCCGGGCACGCCGAGTTCGGCGGCCTCGGCGGCGAAGCGGGAATCCCCGTCTGCGGCGGGGGCGCTGGCGGCGGGGTGGGCGGCCTGGGCGGAGTTGGCGGCGTGGGCGGGGTCGGCGACGTGGATCGGTGCGACGGCGAGCAGGATCAGGACGATCAGGGTCGAGGCGGATGGTTTTGCGGGCGAACGTGCCTACATGGTGTTTTTTATACGGCACGGCCGGGGGCGCCGCTATCGTCGGCACGGTGTGAAACGACTGCGTGGAGAAGCATGAACACCTGGGAACGCGATCCGAACCGTCTGCGGCGGCCATCGACGCCGCCCGCGTGTGGGAGGCGGCGGAGTCGGCGATGCTCGGCCACGCCGACTTCTCCTACGGTGCCGGCGAGATCGCCGCTTACGCCGCGGAGGACGCCGACTTCTCCTACGGTGCCGGCGAGATCGCCGTTTACGCCGCGGAGGACGCCGACGAGGTGATGGTGCTCTTCCTGGTCCGTGACGGCGATCGCTGCGTCGGGTTCTTGCACGCCGATCTTCCGCTGCGCGACAACGTGCACCTGGCGCACGTCGAACTGCGCGCCATGCCCGACGTCGACGCCGTGGCGGTCCTCGATGCCGCATGGCCCGAATTCCTGGCGTTCTGCCGGGAGAAGGGGCGCACGGCGATCACCTTCTGGTAGTTGTCGGGCACGGATGGAGCGACGATCCGGGCGGCCAACGGCGACGGGGCCGTGGTGTCGACTCCAGTGACGGAATGGTTGGCCGCCCGCAGCTTCTTCCTGGACCAGGTCGAGGTGGCCAGTACGGCGACGGTCGATTCCGTGCCGATTGCCGCGTCCGACGCCGCGACCGACACTGCACCCGACGCCGGGACCGAAACTGCGACCGACACTGCCTCCGGCGCCGGGATCGCGGACGGTTACCGCGTGCGCACCTGGGAAGGGCCCACCCCGCCGGAGCTCGTGGATGGCCTGGTGCGGCTGCGGGCCCGCATGTACGTCGATGCGCCGCACGGCAGCCGAACCCAGGAGGAAGGCAAGTGGGATGCCGACCGAGTCCGCCGCGTCGACGCGCAGATCGCCGAGGCCGGGCGGACGGCGCTGTGGGCGGTCGCCCTCGACGAGTCCGATGAACCCGTCGCATACACGTGCCTCGAATGCCCGGGTTTCCGGCCCGACGTCGCGTTCCAGCAGGACACGTTCGTTCGCCGCGATGATCGGGGGCGCGGTCTCGGCATGGCGGTGAAAGCCGCCAACCTGCGGCAACTCCGCCGCGTGCGGCCGAAGGTGGCCAGAGTGCACACGTGGAACGCCGGGGAGAACGAGTGGATGCTCGCGATCAACCGCGAGCTCGGTTACGTGCCGACGTCGGCAATCGGCGCCTGGAAGTTGGGCACCGCGGAAATCGGTACTGCGGAAACAGGTGCGGCGGAAACTGGCATCGCGGAATTAGGGGCGGCGGGGGAGTAGCTCGCCCCGCTTTACGGGCCGGCGCCGCACCGCTTCACGTGCGGGGCCGCGGGAGCCCCGCACATGCCCGGAGCACCGCTTCACGTGCGGGGTCGCGGGAGCCCCGCACATGGTGGATGCACCGGCTACGACGCGCTTCCCGGCGCGTCGAACGCCCACATGACCCCGAACTTATCGAACGCTTGGCCATAGTGGTCGCCCCACGGCGCTTCCTCGAACGGCATGGCCACGGAACCGCCGTCCTCGGCGAGACGGGCGATCAATTCCTTCGCCCGTCCGACGTCGTCAAGCTGGTACAGCAGCGAGTACGCGCTGCCGCGGATGGGGGAGTCCTCGCCGGGCATGGCGTCGCCGCCCGTGATGGTGCCGCCCGGCAGATCGAGGGTCGCATGCGCCACGTGCGCGGGATCCGGCTCGAAGGGCATGCCCTCCATCGGAGGCATGTCGCCGTACTTCATCATGTTCAGCGAACCGCCGAAAACGTCGGCGTAGTAGGCGAACGCCTCGGAGGCGTTGCCGGGAAAAGCGATGTAGGTGGACAGGTTCGCCATGACGGTCAGCTCCTAGAGGTGGGGTCGGCGGACGCCGGTCTCGGTGAGCCCGCACCACGACGATCGCGGGTGCCCACGACGCTATTCGCCGGTCCCCTCCGGCGCTTGTCCCGGATTGCCCACTTCGATGTCGAGGTTTCCCGCCGCCGCGTCGACGAGGAGCTTCGGCAGGTTCAGCGTGATCGGCGGATCCGATGGCACCGCGCCGCGCAACTCCAGCGTCACCTCCGCCGGGGCATCGAGCGGGAAGGACACCGGTTCGCGCAGCAGTTGCCGGCGATTGCCGCCCATGTGGAAGTACCCGCGCACGTCGCCCGACCGGGGAACTTCGACGACCATCGGGTAATAGTCTCCGTCCGGGATGGCGGAGACGGAATGCTCGCACGTCTCGAACATCGCGATACCCAGCACCGGCGAGCCCTTGACCAGCGGATCCGGGTGGAGTGCGGCGAAAAGTGCACTGCCCAGGCGCGCACCCGCGACGCGGAGGTTCAGCGGGTGCGGCTGGGCGTGCGGCTCCGGCTCGAAGTCCCGGTGCAGGACGATCGTCGGCCGCCGCACGTCCTGGTGGCGCATCACATGGGCGGCCAAGGCCCGCATTTCGGAGCGGTACCGCGACGGGGCGACCCCCGTGTGCCGCCGGAAGGCGCGGTGGAAGCTCGACGGCGAGTCATGCCCGGCGTCGGTCTGGGACCGCATCACGGTGTGCCCGGCGACCAGCCCTTCGATGCTCCGGTCGACCTTCGCCGCGGCGATGAAATCCCGCAGAGGGAAACCCAGGTGCTTCTTCAGCAGCCGGGACAGGTGAAAACGGCTGAAGTGCGCCGCCGCCGCCAAGTCTTCGAGCGAACGGGCCTCGCCGCGACGGGCGGCCTCCAACAACCGGTCGAGGTCCTCGCCCCGCGGGTCCGTCGGTGGTGACATGGGTCACATTATGCGCCGGATCGCCGGAACGCGCCCGCGCGCGGCCTCAGAACTGGCCCCGCCACGCCATCTCCAGCGCGCCGTCGAGGAACCTGGCGAACTCCGCCCTTTTCATTTCCTTCATGACGGGGATGCGGATCATGGTCGGCTTGTCCTTGCCGAAAACCGTCTTCCGGAGCCCCGGATCCAGGGCTCTCCCGGCCTCCGGCGGCAGTGCCGCGGCGCGCCGCATCCCCGCCTCGTTGAGCGGCATGACCAGGGTGAGCGTGCGCCCTTCGTCGTGAAGCGCGCGTTCCATCCGCCGCGTCGTCGGCTCGACGTCGGACCAGGGCACCGGCCCGACGCCGTCGACGGTGATGCCCCGCCGATCGATCGTCCACCACGACCCCCGCGCCCGCCGGCGGGACTGGCGCACCACCGCCATGGCGACGAGTCCGAGGCCGAGGATGGCGGTCGCGATGAAGCCGGGGCCGATCACCGACTTGCGGTCGGCGAAAACCGACGTGGTGTGATTGGCGAACACCATGGTGGTGGAGATCATGACCAGGACGGCAATCGCCAACACCGCCATGCCCGCGACGGTGTGGCCCGGGATTCTGGCCTCGAGCGTCACGCTCCCGCGCGTCCGCAGTTCGTGCCACAGATCTTCCGGGGTCCTGTCCCGCCGCCCGGTTCCGGCCTCGGCGGTCCGTCGGTTTCCGCGGCCCATCACGCCCTCCCCGGCATCGCGACGGTCACCGTGTCGCCGCCGTACCCGTTGGCCAGGTCGCGGCCTTCGACGACGACTTCGGTGACGCCCTCCGGGATCTTGAACGGTCCGCGGGAACGGGTGAAGGGCTGCTTGTTCGCGTGGTCGTGGGCGAGGTCGTGTTCGGCAAGGACGTCGCCGTCCGTCGTCTTCACGCGCCACCCGTCGGCGTATCGCTCCGGGGTGTCGTACGGCGAAGAGATGGTCACGGCGATCCGGTACCCGTCGCCGTCCGCCGTCAGTTCCGCCTCGAGGACATCGGGGAACTTCCGGTCGCCCGCCTCGGCTGCGCCGGACGTGCCCGCGTCGGCGTCGTCACGCACGGTCGTCGACGTCTCCCGCCCCGCGTCGCCCCCGGGCTCGCCGCCGCACCCGGCCAGAGCCGTGGCCCCCAGAATCCCGGCGGCAAGCAGTGCGGCGGCGTGTGAGCGTCGTCTCATGCGGTCGACCGTAGCAACGGCGCCGCTGCTTCGCGACGGGTCCGCGCCTACCCCGAAACGGCGGCGCGTGGGTCAGGGTGTCGTCCAACCCGCGTCGCCGCAGCTCGGCGCGTGCGCGCTCCAGGCCCCCGTGCTCGAGTGCCGCCAGCGACGTCGTGTCCGTCCAGACGCGCCGGCCGAACCGGGACACCGTCACCTTCAGGTCGCCGACCAGGTGCTCGAGATCGCCTGGCGTGTTTCGGTGCTCGCTGGGCAGAGGCACCGGCAGCACGAACGCCCGATCCAGCGGCGCCGAAGCCTCCACCTCGATGCGCCACCCGAAGCCGCGGCCCGAGAGCCTCCATTCTTCGTCCGACGTGGTCGTGCTCACGGGGCTGACGACGGGATCGCCGAGCCGGATTACGCGGCCGTCGGGAAGCATGACCACCAGGGCCGTGACCTCCACGCGCAACGGGCCGGAGGTGACCAGGCCGCCCGCGAAGGCCAGCGACGCCCCGGGCTCCGCGAAGCCCTGCGCCTGGCCCCACCACCACGCTTCGGGGAAACCCTCGCGGCCCTAGTTCTTCTCCGAATACACCTGTGCGCCGTCGAACTCCCACGTCTCGCCGCCGACCGTCGCGGTCCCCGACGCACGGCCGCCCGGCAGCCACGGGTGCCAATACTGGTTGAGGGCGGGGATGGTCTGGAAGATGCTCGACCCGCCGACCGCGCGGTGCGGCCACGGGGCGAGGTCATGGAAGGTGACGTCGAGTTTCGCGTCGGCGCCGAGGTCGACGTGCAACTCGCGGTCGTCGCCCCGGAACGCCGGAGTCGAGCGGCCCTCGGTTCCGCCCCGGACGCCGAGACCGTCCGGGTCGGTCCACGAACCGTCGAGGGCCTCCGTGCGCACGAATCCATTGGGCCACGACGCCAGGCCGATCGTCGACCACGTGCCTTCCGGCCCTTCGTTCGCGCCGCACAACGCGATGACCACCCGGCCCGTCGCCGGATCCGTGATCCGCCAGAAATAGCCCTCCATCGCGACGCCGCGGTGCGCGCGCCGGGGATCGCCGAAGAAAGGATCGGCTCCGGTGGAACGGTATCGGCGCAGGATGATCATGCGGCCAGTGAAACACAGTCGGCGGATTCGAGGGGCGGACGGCGGGGAAGCCGAGGGGACGTCGTTGGCGATGCGGTGGCGCCGTTGGGAAAGCGGCGGCGCGGGGAAGTCGCCCGCACCCCGTCAGCGCCCGGCACGGTGTTCGTGAAGCGGTGACCCGAATTCGCGGTGCGCGCGATCGAGGAGCTGATGGAGCGCTTTCGGGCCCCCGGTGAAACTCCGCATGGGCACGTCGCGTTTTCCGTACAGGTTCTGCAACGCTCGGTGATTCGCCGGAGGGAGCGTGTCCACGTACCGGGCATAGCGATCGGGGGTCAGGGCCAGGAACACGTTGTAGAAGCCCCTGTGAGGCCAACGCTCGCCCAAGTACCGGCCGGAGACGGACTCGATGTCGCTCCAGGAGAACTCCCAGAGCATGGTGCGTTTGCCGTCTTTCACGTGGTATTCGCCGATGCCATCCCAGGTAATGACCAGGGCCGAGGTATGCAAGAGAATCTGGACCACCATCGGAACGAGTACACCCCCGAAGACCAGGGCGAATCCCAGGCCAAGCCACGCGTACGGCTCGGTGACGACATCCGTCCAGTCGTCGGATTCGAAGATCACCGTGGCGATCACCGCCGCACCGAGCCCCGCCAACAGCACGAGCACGATCAACGCGACGCTGTAGACCATGACGGAGAGGGGAATGTCGACGCGCCCCGTCGTCCGCAACTGCCCGAGGCGTCTCTCGGCGATCTTTTTCATGCGAACAGACTACGGCCCGCCCGCCCCGGACTCAGTACGTCGCCTGCATCAGCACGAACATCCCGGCCAGCACGAACGCCACGCCCGCGGCGGCGAGGAGCGCGTTGAGGATGAACGTGGGGTTGGTCTGCCGGGGCACGCGGACGCGGCCCGGTTCGCCGTCGCTGGCGGGGCGCTCGATCTCCACCTCGACGAACTGCCCCACCCGGCCGGCGGCGAAGTTGCTGTAGAAGGTGTCGGTGATGGTGCGGGTGGTGCCGTCGCGGTCGGTGACCTTCAGCACCATCGCCCGCAGGTCGTCGTCGGGCCGGCCCATCGAGCCGACGACGACGGCGTCGGTGCGGTATCGCCGCCCCGCCCTCCGTTGGCGCAGCGCGAACCATGCGATGGCGGCGGCGATGGCCAGCGCGCCGATCGCGATGAAGATGGACGCCACGAGCATCCCGATCACCTCCAGGTGGTGACCACGCTACCGCCGCCCACCGGCCGGCTACGAAATGCTGAACCCGGCGGCCGGTCCCGGCTTGTCGACGGGATTGCCGTCACCGTCGACGTTCCACTTGATCTCCAGCTCCAGTTCCCGTTCGATGCTGGCGCGCTTGGCGGAGGCGGTGACCTCCATCTTCGTGCGGAACGACGGCGGCATGGGCATGGTCACGGCTGCGTCGCCGGTGCCGAGCGTCATCTCTCCGGCGCGGATGCGTTCGGCGAGGTTCTCCAGCAGCCCGGCGAGTTCGTCGGAGCCGAAGGTGGCTTTGCTCTTGACCAGCTTCTCGTTTTTCCTCGGCGCCTTCGGTGCCTGTTTCATGGCGTTCTCCTTTCATTCGATGCGGCTCTTTGTCTCTATCATCTCATGAATAAGTGCCGTTGAACAGGGCATAAGGGAGCAATGCCTGGCGTTGACGAGCGGTCACCGTCGCGCGAAGACAGGCGGTCACCTGCCGGTGTCGCTGGGCGGTCACCGTCCGGAAAACCGACGGTCACCGTCCTGCGAAGACGCCCGCGCGCAACTGGACGGACCGCACCAGCGCCGACCCGACGGCCACCGCCGCGAGGACGAGCAGCGGGATGGTCGGCCCGGCGATGGGCAGCAGAGCCTCCAGCAGCACGGGCAGCCCGAAACCCAGGTACGTGAAGACGTAGTAGATGCCGATCGCCGTGCCGCGGTGCTCGGGCGGCGAGAACGTCTCGATGTCCAGCAGCCCTTCGCGCAGGCACAGCCCGTAGGCGGTGCCCAACGCCATCGATGCGGCGATGAACAGCCACACGGGAGGGGTCTGCGCGCCGAGTCCCGCCAGCGTCATGCCGGCGGCGGCGAACAGGGCGCCGGCGATGCCGGATTTCGGGCCGAAGCCGTGCTTGCGGCCGAGGGCCTGCGCCGTGAGCCCGGAGCCGAACGCGAACACCGCCGCGACGCCGGGCAGCAGCACGCCGGACTGGAAGTGCGCGCTGACCCGCCCCGCCAGCACCAGGAAGGCGGTGGTCACGCACGCGAACACCCACAGCGCCATGGGCAGGGAGGTCATCAGCGCGATGCCCATCCCGCGCGGGTGGTCGTGGCCCGGGCCCGGTTGCTTTGCGACGCCCGCCGCCCCATCGGAGGCCACCCCTTCATTGGCGGCCCCGTCTTCGGCCGCACCTTCTTCGATCGCGACGTTTTCGGCCGTGGCGGGGCTGAGCCGCACGGGTTCATGGCGTGCGTCGCCGATGACGGCGGACGCGGCCACCGCGGCCAGGGAGAAGACCACGGTGACGATGAACGGGACGGCGATGGTGGCGGACTCCGGCAACGCGAAGGCCAGCAGGCCCGAGGCGATCGGCCCGGTGGCGAATCCGGAGGTGAGCATGATGCCCGCCAGGGTCACGCCGCTCGCGCCGCGCAGCTTGCCCGCCCAGGCGGTGCCCGCGCTCATGGCCAGACCGACGCCGAGGCCGACGATGAAACGGCCGATCATCAGCCCCGCAGCGCCGTGCCACAGCAGCAGGGCGAGGTTGCCCAGCGCCGCGACCACGCCGCCGACGAGGACCACGGGCCGTGCGCCGAAGCGGTCGGCGAGGGCGCCGCCGAAGAGCAGGCACGGCACGAGCCCCAGAGCGTAGATGCCGAAGGCGGCGTTGACCAGGACGGGGGAGTAGTTCTGCTGGTCGCGCAGGACCACGAGGACGGACGCGAAATGGTTGGCGGCCCACCCGGAGCTGAGCAGCAGCGCCGCGACGGCGGCGAAAACCAGCCCCGTCGGGGCGTACCGGTCCGTCGTGCGTTGGGCCACGGCGTCGTTCATCGGGCGTGCTCCCTTCCGGTGTTTTCGGGCACGGTGATCGGGGGAAACGTTACGCCAGTGTCGCGTGGGTCACAGCAGGGTGGTCGGCTTGGCCGCGATCACCGCCGCCCCGGCCCGGTCCGCCCGTAGCCTGGAGGTGCGATCCGCTGGCGAATCGCGCCGGCGGCGGATCCGGAGGGAGCGGCCGATGGCGGGCGACGGTGGAGCGGGGGGCGTCGCGGGAGCGCATCCGCGAGGCGATGGGGCGGATGCGGCGCACGGAGTTCTTGCCTGGCGACGTCAAACGCCTGGCGCGCATGGATTCCGCGTTGCCCATCGGATTCGGCCAGACGAACTCGCAGCCCTCGACGGTCGCCGCGATGATGGAGCTCCTCGACGTCCCCGAGGGCGCGCAGGTCCTCGACGTGGGTTCCGGGTCGGGGTGGTCGACGGCGATCCTGGCCGACCTCGTCGGGCCGGGCGGCGAGGTTCACGGCGTCGAGCTCGTGCCGGAGCTGGTGGAGCGCGGCCGCCGCAACGTCGCCGCGTTCGACGTGCCGTGGGCCGTCATCCACCCGGCCGAACCCGGGGTGCTGGGCTTGCCGGGCCTCGCGCCCTTCGACCGGATCCTCGTCTCCGCCATGGCGGAGTCGCTGCCGGAGGAGCTCATCGCCCAGCTCGGGCCCGGCGGGATCATGGTCGCGCCGGCCGACGGCCAGATGTACCGCGTGCGAAGGGGAGTCGCCGATCCGGCGGACGGCGATCCGCGTGACGACGCCCCGGTGATCACCTCCCACGGCGCCTACGTGTTCGTGCCGCTCAGGTGATTCGGCGGGCGTCTTAAAGCGGAAGTGCCGGCAGGGGCGCGGGAAAGCCCCGACGAACGGCCCGTGACCTGGTCTAATCTGGATGCGTGAGCATCTTCGCGAGCTTCGCCTGGGTCATGGCCTTCATCCTGGTCGGCGGAACCTTCGCCGCCACGGAGATGGCCCTGGTCAGCCTGCGCGAATCACAGATCTCGCAGCTGTCCCGCGGGCGCGGTGCGGGCAAGAAGGTCGCGGCGCTGGCGAAGGATTCCGGGCGGTTCCTGTCGGCGGTGCAGATCGGCGTCACCTTCGCCGGCTTCCTGTCCTCGGCGTTCGGCGCCTCGGCGATCGCGCCGCAGATCGCGCCGCAGATCGCGCCCGTCCTGGAGCGGTGGGGGATGCCCGACGGCCTGGCCGCGGGCGTGTCGCTGGTGGCCATGACCGTGCTGGTGTCCTACCTGAGCCTGGTGTTCGGCGAGCTCGTGCCCAAGCGCATCGCCATGCAGAAGGCCAAGCGGGTGGCGGTCATCGTCGCGCCGCCGCTGGACCTGTTCGCGAAACTGATGACGCCCGTCATCTGGGTCATCGACACCTCGTCGAGCCTCATCCTGCGGGGCCTCGGCTTCGACCCGAAAATGCGTACCTCGGCGATGGCCACCGAGGAGATCCGGGAAATCGTCAGCTCCCACAAGGGCTTCGGACTCGGTGAGCGCGAACTGGTCACCGAGGTCTTCGAGGCCGGCGCGCACACGCTGGCGGAGCTGATGCGCCACCGCAGCGAGATGCAGGCGTTTTCCGCCGACCGCACCATCGGCGACGTGCTTCCCGACGTCGTCGAGGGGCCGTACTCGCGTTACCCGATCTACCGCGGCACGGTCGACCAGATGATCGGGTTCTTCCACGTCCGTGACCTGCTGGAGGCCGTGGTCTCCGGCCGCGCGGAGGAACCCATCCCGTCGATCTGCCGCGACATCCCGCACCTGCCCAGCTCGCTCGGCCTGCCCGCGGCGCTGCGGCGCATGCGGCAATCGGGGCAGCACATCGCCATCGTCGTCGACGAATACGGCGGCACCGACGGCATGGTGACCCTCGAGGACCTCATCGAGGAACTGGTCGGCGAGATCTGGGACGAGTACGACGACGAGGAGCGCCGCACCTACCTGGGCCTGCACGAAAGCCGCATCCTGGATGGGGCGACGAACCTGCAGGACTTCGCCGCCCGCACCGGCATCCACCTTCCCGAGGGGCCGTACGAGACCGTCGCTGGCTGGATGCTCGCCCGCCTGGGCCGCCTGGGACGCGCCGGCGACGTGGTGGAGATCCCCCACGAATGCACCGAGGACGTGGAGGACGACGACATCGCTGGCGGCGTCTTCTACCGGTTGGAGGCCGTCGGGGTGGAGGGCACGCGGATCGTGTCGGTGCGCCTGTCCAAGTCGGCGATCAAGGGCTCCGGAGAGTAAGCCGCGAGGCCGCCGCGCCACCTTGCGCCATCCCCGCGACGTCGCGCTCGCGCTGGCCGCCGGCGCGTCGAACGTCATGGTCGGGTCCTGGTTCGCCGGCACCCACGAATCCCCGGGCGATCTGAAGACCGACGCCGACGGGCAGCTGTACAAGGACTCCTACGGCATGGCGTCGCACCGGGCGGTGGAAAGCCGCAACGCCGGCGTCGGTGCGTTCGAGCGGGCGCGCCGGGCGATGTTCGAGGAGGGCATCTCCTCGGCCCGCATCCGTCTGGAGCCGGACCGCGGGGGAGTGGAGGACCTCGTCGACGGGATCGTCTCGGGCGTGCGGTCGTCGTTCACCTACGCCGGCGCCGCCGACATCCCCTCCTTCGCCGAGCGCGCCGTCGTCGGCGTCCAGTCTGCGGCGGGCTTCGCGGAGGGCGAGCCGCGACCCGGGGTTCGCTGAGACCGAACCCGGCCCCGGCCCCGACGCCGACGCGGCGGGACCGGGGCACCGGGGTATCGTTTTCGTGGGCGCCGGCGGCATCGGCCGGGCCGGACGATGCGAGCGAGGAGGCGGCTGACCCGACGTGGATAACCTGTGGTTCGCCTTCGGCCTGACCATGGCCGCGGGCCTGTCGACCGGCATCGGCGGCTTGATCTCCGTTCGGCGCCGCAATCCCGGCCCCCGGTTCATGGCCGGGGCGCTCGGGTTTTCCGCGGGCGTCATGCTCTACGTCTCCATGATGGAGATCCTGCCCAAGGGCGTCGATCAGCTCACCGAGGCGTGGGGCAAGGTCAACGGGAACTGGGCGGCGGTCGGGGCCTTTTTCGCCGGCATCGCGCTGATCGCGATCATCGACCGCTTGGTCCCGGAGCCGATCAACCCGCATGAGCCGGGCACCATCGACGACCCGGAGGTCTCCGCGCAGCGCCGCCGGATGATGAAGATGGGCACGATGACGGCCCTGGCCATCGGCATCCACAATTTCCCGGAGGGCTTCGCCACCTTCATCTCCGCGATGGAAGACCCGCAGCTGGCCATCCCGGTGGCCGTGGCCATCGCGATCCACAACATCCCGGAGGGCATCGCCGTCGCCGTGCCCATCCACCAGGCCACGGGAAGCCGTCGCAAAGCCCTGAGCTGGACGTTCCTGTCCGGCCTGGCCGAGCCCGCGGGCGCGCTGGTCGGGTTCCTGGTGCTCATGCCTTTCCTCGGCCCGGTCACCATGGGCGTCGCGTTCGGGATGGTCGCGGGCGTCATGGTCTTCATCTCGCTCGATGAGCTGCTGCCCGCGGCGGAGGCGACGGGCCGCCACCACACGTCGGTCTACGGCCTCATCGCGGGCATGGCCACCATGGCCGTGAGCCTGCTGCTTTTCCTGTGATGCGTTACCGTGACCGGGAGGAACCGGGCCCGGGGAGCTCGGGGAGGGGAGAAGGACGATGAAGGGTGGGGCGCTTTTCACCCGCATCCGGCTTGACGACGCCGCTCCGTGCCCGTGCGGCGGCGCGGCCCGCGGGCAAGGGGCGGAACCGCCGCGCTACGGGGACTGCTGTGCGCCCCTGCATCGGCGCGAACGTCTGCCGGAGACCGCGGCGGAGCTGATGGCCGCGCGCTACAGCGCCTACGCGGCGCATGAGGCGGACTTCATCTGGATGACGTGGCACCCGCGCCGCCGCCCGGATGCGGTCACCTTCGACCCGGACGTGGAATGGCTGGGCCTGGAGATCATCGACGTCGTCGACGGCGCCGAGGGCGACCGCGAGGGGATCGTCGAGTTCCGGGCCCGCTACCGCGACGCGGACGGCCGCGGGGAACTGTGGGAACGGTCGACGTTCATGCTTCGCTCGAGGCGCTGGATGTACGTCGACGGCGAGTTCAAGTAGGGGTTTTCGGCGGGAACGACCGCTCGAATCCCCTCCGGCGGAACGTGCGGCGCCTCCGGGCGGAAGCGCCCGGAGGCGGGGAGCCTCAGCGGCGGGTCCTCTTCGCGTCGCGGTCGGCCATGAAGCCGCCCGGCGTGGCCGAGCCCGCCGACGCGCGGATGTGCGAGGTGCGCGCGCCGGTGGCGTGGGCGTCGCCCGCGTGCTTTTCCCCGGCAACCGCGCCATGATCCGCTCCGTGATCCGCGCCCTCGTCCCCGTCCGCGCCATGTTCTCCGTCGCGGTCCGCACCGTGGTCGTCGCCGTGCCCGAAGGGCAGGACGTGCAGCACGGCGACGAGGATCGCGCCCCAGATGGCGCCGATGATCAGCGAGCACACGGTGTTGACCACCCAGGCCAGGAAGCCCGCGGGGACCATGGTCTCCAGGTGGTGGACGAAGTCATGCGGCGCGTGCCAGCCCAGTTCGTTGACGCCGACGAGGAGGATGTGGCCGCCGACCCAGAGCATGGCGAAGGTGCCGATGACGCCGATGACGGTCAGCACGATGGGCATCGCCTTGACCATGCCCATGCCGAACTTCCCCGCGAACCCGTCGCTGCGGTCGGCCATGGCCATGCCGATGTCGTCGATCTTCACCAGCAGCCCCACGACGCCGTAGACCAGCAGCGTGATGGCCAGCCCGACGACGACCAGGATCAGCGCGCGGCGCAGGAACGGCTGATTCGCCACCTCGTTGAGGCTGATCACCATGATCTCGGCCGAGAGGATGAGGTCGGTGAAGATCGCGGATTTCACCAGGGAGTCCTCGTCCGCGGGCTCCCGGTCGACGACGGCGGACTCGCGGGCGGCGCGTTCCTCGTCGGTTTCGCGGGACAGCTTGTGCGAGATCTTCTCCCACACCTTCTCCATGCCCTCGAAGCACAGGTAGGAGCCGCCGAGCATGAGAATCGGCGTGAGCAGCCACGGCAGGAACTGCGACAGCAGCAGGGCGATCGGCAGGATGATCACGAGCTTGTTGACCAGCGACCCCTTCGCGATGCGCCAGATCATGGGCAGCTCGCGCTTGGGCTGGATGCCCGTGACATACTGCGGGGTCACCGCGGCGTCGTCGATGACGACGCCGGCGGCCTTCGCGCCCGCCTTGCCCGTCGCCGCGGCGATGTCGTCCGTCGAGGCGGCGGCCGCGCGGGCCAGCGCGGCGACGTCGTCGAGCAGGGCCGCGAGACCGCCGCTCATCGGGCCGCCCCCCGGGACTCGGTGGGGCCGGTGCTCGTGCGTTGATCCATGGAACGGATTCTATTCGGGTGCACCGGCATCTTCCCGATATCGGTGCGTGGCGCGGTGCCCGGCGGTAACGTTTCCGGGCATGCGAATGACCCCCCGACGACTCACCAGGTTCATGTGGATGTGGCCGCCGTTCCTCGGCGCTGGCGTGCGCGTGGCGGAGGCCGACGACGATGGCACGCGCGTCGTCGTCAAGCACCGCCTGCGCCCGTGGAACACCAACGCCGTCGGGACCGTCTTCGGCGGCACACTGCAGTCGATGACGGACCCGTTCTTCATGATCCTCGCGATGCACCAGCTCGGTCGCGGTTACCGCGTGTGGGACACCGAGGCGTCGATCGAGTTCATCAAGCCGGGCCGGGGCGCGGTCACCGCGGAGATCAGGATGCCGGCCGAGGTCATCGAGGAAATCCGCGCCGAAACGGCCGGCGGCGACAAGCACCTGCGCTGGTTCGAATGCGACATCGTGGACGAGGACGGCGACGTGGTGGCGAAGGTCCGCAAGCGCCTGTATTTCCGCAAGGCGAAGCCGAAGGCCTGACCCCGGCGGCCGCGGTGCTCCGCCGTCCGCGGGCCATGGCATGATCGGGAACCATGAACGAGCAGGAGAACCAGCCCGGACGCCGCCCGGAGCGGCTCGATCTGCAGCCCGGCCGGCAGCCCGACCCGGCGGGCGATCCCGCGGCGTCCCCGCAGGCCGACCCGTCGCAGATCCCGAATGATCCGTCGCAGATGACCTCGCGCTGGCCGTCGTTCGCCGACACCTACCGATTCGTGCGGACGGCCAACGAGGAGCAGGCGGTCGAGGACCCGGAAGAGCGCCCCACCACGGCGTTCGTGGTCGTCGACGCGCAAAACGACTTTTCCGAGGGCGGCTCGCTGGCCGTCGACGGCGCCATCGCCGCCTACCGCGCCACGCACATGCACCTGGCCGGCCGCGCCGGGAAGTACGCCGTGCTGGTGACTACCCGCGACAACCACATCGACCCGGGCGACCACTGGTCCGAGAACCCCGATTACGCGGACACGTGGCCCCGGCACTGCGCGGCGGGGGAGCCCGGCTCGGAGCTTCACCTCGAGATGGTCCGCGCCCTTGATTACTTCGCCGCGACCAACCCGCAGGCGGTGCGCATCGACGTCACCAAGGGCGAGTTCGAGGCCGCCTACTCCGGTTTCGAGGGAAAAAAACGGAGGCCGGGGTCCCTGCTCGCCGACGCCCTGCGCGCCGCCGACGTGACGCACCTCGAGATCGTCGGCGTGGCCACCGACCACTGCGTGCGGGCCACGGTGCTCGACGCGCTGCGGGAGGGATTCGAGGTCACCGTGCACGCCAACCAAATCGCCGCCGTCGACGCCGAGCGCGGGGCGAAGGCCCTTCGGGAGATGGAGGACGCCGGGGCCGAGATCGTCTCGGCGAAATGAGCGCGGGCGGCGGGGTCCACGGGGGAGACGCGGCCTGCGCGTGCGGCGGTTCCCATGCGGACGATGCTGCCCGCGCATGCGGCGGGCCCCACATTGGCGACGGGGCCCATGCGGGCGTGAGCGAGCGCGCCGCGTCCTGGCTGGCCACCACGCCCGCCGGGCCGCTGCTCGTGGCAGGTGGTGCGGCCTGCGGGTGCGCGGTACTGGCCGTCGCCGATCCCACGAACCCGGGCGGTCCGATTCCGGTGTGCCCGCCGAAGGCCCTGTTGGGGGTCACCTGCCCCGTCTGCGGCACGACGCGGATGCTGTACTCGCTGTCCCACTTCGACCTCACCGGTGCGATCCACTACAACGCCGTCGCCCTGGTGGGCGGTGGTCATGCTCGCGTGGCTCTGGGTGGTCTGGTTGGGTCGGACCGTCGGCAAGCCCTGCCCACGTGGACGACGTGGCGGTGGCTGACGCACGTCATCGTCGGGGTGCTGGTGGCGTGGACGGTCATCCGCCTGCTGCCCTTCGCGCCCTTCACCGCCCTGCACGTGTAGTCGGCCGCACCCGCCGTCCATCCGGTCGGTATCCCGCACCCCTCCGACCGCCCGTCCAGCATCGCGCCCCCGCAACGTCACGGGGGCGCGACTCCTAGTCGAACAGCACGTCCGACAGCGGGACGGGCGAGATGCCGTCGTGCATGCGCGCGGTGTCCACGTACTTTGCGGCGTGGTGGACGAAGCCCCGCACGGTCTCGTCGTCGAGCTCGCGGCGCACCTTCGCGGGCACGCCGGCGGTCAGGGAACGCGCGGGGATCTCCTGGTTCTCCAGGACCACGCGCCGGCGGCGATGAGGCAGCCCTCGCCGATGACGGAGTGCGACAGCAGCGCCGACTTCATGCCCACCAGGGTGCCGTCGCCGACCCGCGTTCCGTGGATCAGCGCCATGTGGCCGACGGTGACGTCGTCGCCCAGCACGGTTTCGGCGTCGGAGTCGACGTGGATGGTGGAGTTGTCCTGGATGTTCGTCCGCGCGCCGATGGTGATGGAGTTGACGTCGGCGCGCAGCACGGACCCGTAGAACACCGAGGAGTCGGGGCCGATCTCCACGTCGCCGATGATCACCGCGCCGGGGGCGATCCACGCCGACCGGTGGATACGGGGCGTCTTGCCGTTGCAGGGGAAGATCAGCGGGGCCAGATTGATTGGGTTCGCGTCCATGCGGACCATTTTGCCCAAGAACGCGTCGGCACGGGGCCGAACGCCCGTTCCGGGCCCCTGCTTTGCGACGGCCCGCGTCCCCGCATCACACGTGCAGGCCGGCTTTCCGGCGGCGTTCCCGATTGGCCAGCGCCACGGCGGTGCCCGCGACGATCATCGCGGTGACGATCCACACCGCCTTAAGGCCGACCGTCGTGAAGCACCAGCCGCCGAAGACCGCGCCGAGCGCGAGCGACGCCCACAGCAGGAAGTAGTTGATCCAGTCGCGGTGGGATCCGCCGAAGAAGGCCGCCGCGAAGCGCTGGGACATCTTAACCAGGGTGCCGGCATGTAGGTCAGCGAGATGGAGACTTCGCCGTCGCGCTCGAAGATGCTGTTCATCGCGCCGACGGTGAAGGACAGGCTGAGCACCGCCGGCAGCTCCGAACCCGTGACCACCCAGATCGAGGCGATGGTGGCGGTGAGGCACGTGAACAGCAGCACCGCTTCGCGCGGCCGCGTCGGCGGCAGGTGGCGGTGGCCGAGGCGGCTGATCAGCGCGCCGATCATCACCCCGACCAGGAAGAGCGCCATCACGCCGGCCGCCTTGCCGGCGACGTCCCAGGCGCCCTCGGCGAACGCGGCGGTCAGGCGCGTGGTGTTGCCCGACATGAAGGACAGGAAGAAGCCGCCGAGGTACAGGAACCCCAGGGCGTCGATAAACCCCGTGATGGATGACAGGTACACGGCGAGCGCGCGCTCGCCCGGGCGGTAACCCTCCACTCGAACCTCCTCGAGCGCCGTTTGGCCAGGCCACGCAAGTGAACGAGGTTGCCCAGGCGCTATTATGATTATGTCAGCGTCAACCAGACACGGAAGGCACTCAGGATGAATCCCCAGGATTCGATTCCCGAAAAGCAATCTACCGGCACCGCGGACGGCTCCACGGGCGCGGACGCCGACGAAAAACCGCGGTCCATCACGGAAGTCGGCGCAGACGGGAAGAAGAGGACCCGGTTCCGCTGGCTGAAGACCGACCCCTCATTTTCTTCGCCGCGGTCGGTTTCATCCTGGTTTTCGTCGCATTCACGGTCTTCATGGGCGACACCGCCCGCCAGGCGTACTCCACCGCCTCGACCTGGGTGACCGGCAACCTCGGCTGGCTGTTCATCGGAGGCGTGTCCGCGGCCCTGATCTTCCTGATCGGCGTCTTCGTGTCGAGGTACGGCAACCTCAAGCTCGGCGATGACGACGAGGCCCCCGAGTTCACCGTCGCCGAGTGGTTCGGCATGCTCTTCGCCAGCGGCACCGGCTCGATGCTGATGTTCTGGGGCGTCGCCGAGCCCATGAACCACGCCATCAATTCGCCCCGCAGCTTCGAGCCGATGAGCATCGAGGCGCGCCAGGAGGCGATGGCCTTTCACCACCTACCACCTGGGCATCCACATGTGGGTGATCATGGCGCTGCCGGGGCTGGCGCGGGGGTACTTCATCTACAAGCGCAAGCTGCCGCCGCGCGTGTCGTCGATTTTCGCGCCGCTGCTGGGCGAGAAGATCTACGCCTGGCCGGGCAAGCTCATCGACGCGGTGGCGATCATCGGCACCGTCTTCTGCATCGCGGTGTCGGTGGGCAGGGGCGCCATGCAGATCAAACTCCGGCGCCTCCCGCGTCCTGGGCCTCGCGGAGAATTCGATGGTCCAGCTGCTGCTCATCGCGGCGATCATCATCGTCGCCTCCATCTCCGTGGCCGGCGGCCTGGACAAGGGCATCAAGCTGCTGTCCAACATCAACATCTGGATGGCCGTGGCGCTGATGGTCTTCGTGCTTCTGATGGGCCCGACGCTGACGCTGCTCAAGCAGGTCGTCGACACCGTCGGCGTCTACGCCGGCGAACTGCCGCGGATCATGTTCTGGACCGACTCGTACAACCTCAGCCCGGAGTGGTCGCAGGGCACGTGGACGGTGTTCTACTGGGCGTGGACCATCTGCTGGTCGCCGTTCGTGGGCATGTTCGTCGCCCGCATCTCCCACGGCCGGACGGTGCGCCAGTTCATCGCGGGCGTCATCGCGCTGCCGACGATCTTCGTCATCATCTGGTTCTCGGTATTCGGGCGCGCCGGCTTCGAGCTGGAGGCCGCCGACCCGGGCGTCCTGTCGGAGCCGATGGTGAAGGGCGGCGACCCGTCGCCCGCCCTGTTCATCCTGCTGGAGCAGTACCCGCTGGCCACCGCGATGAGCGTGGTCGCGCTGCTGGTGATCATGATCTTCTTCGTCACCTCCATCGATTCCGCGGCGATGGTCACCGACATGATGTCGACCGGCGAGGAGAACAAGGCGCCGACGTCCTACCGGATCCTGTGGGGCGTGATGATCGGCGCGGTCGCCGGCGCCATGCTGGTGATCTCCGGCGAGTCGGGCATCCTCGCGCTGCAGGAGGTGGTGATCCTCATCGGCGTGCCGTTCTTCTTCATGCACTTCGTGATGATGTGGTCGCTGATCAAGGGCATAAGCGACGACCACATGGCCGTGCGCCGGCCGCGGACCCGCTCGTGGGAGAAGACCGATACGCCCGAGAAGCTCGCCGCCCACGAGGCCGCCCCGGCGCCGGGTACGACGAAGAAGGCAACGAGCTGCCGCCGATCGAGTACTCCTACGACGAGGACGGGACGCTGGTCATATCCGGCGACGTCCGCGTCGACGGCGAGTTCATCGACGACGACCGCGAGGGCGATGCATCGTCGGGCGCGTCGGCCGCGATGCCCGCCGATGACTGCGGCACGCCTCCGTCGGGGACGAACGAGGGCCCCCGGAAGTAGATTTCGCGGGCCGCTCGGCGAGCGGGAGGCCGGATTCCCGGTTACGTTGCGTTGCGTGCGCACGATCACCGCGACCGAACCCCTGCTTGCCGACGGCGTCCCGTTCGACGTCCGAGCTCGCGTCGCCGCGGGCATGATCGCGCGGTTGCTGGCCACGGCGCGGTTCGCCCAGATCAAGCGGCACGCGCGCGATTCCGATGGCCTGCGGCCGGTCCTGGTGGGGCCGGGGCACCGGTATGCGGCGATGGACCTGATCGGCCGGAAGGCCGATGCCACCGTCGTGTTCGTGCCGGGGGCGCGGGCGTTCATCTCAGACATCGACCGCTACTCGGAGAACATCTTTTCCGTGCGCCGCTCGCTGCGCCGCGACGCCGGGCCGGGTGTCCGCACCATCGTGTGGGCGGGCCATGACGTGCCGGGGACGTCGTTCATGTGGACCCACGACGGCATGCGGGTGTGCACCGGCGGCGTGGCGCTGGCCGACTTCGTCGCCGCCATCCGGGCCGAGGAGGGCGAGGGGCACCGCATCATCGTCGGCGGGTTCAGCCTGGGGGCGTCGATCGCCGCGATGGCGGAGATGGTGCTCCACGCGCGCGGCGAGGCGCCCGTCGATGCGTTGATCATGGGCGGGTGCCCGGGGGTGCCCTACGACGACGTCGCCCAGCTGGGCATGCCCGTCGAGCGGGTCTTCGCCCACCGCAGCGCCAACGACGTGTGCGGGTGCGGGGTGCTGGGCCACGATCCGCACGTCGACGAGCTGTCCTCCTGCCTGCACATCCCGATCCACGGAATCCGGCACGTCCCGCCGCGCGCGATCCCGGGCACGCCCTTCGACCGCTACGTCGACTTCCTCTGCGCGTTGATCGCCGACGGCGAAGCCGACGGGTTCGTGGCCAAGCACCGCAAGCGCAGCCGCGTGGAACTCGGCGAAGTCGGATTCCGGCAGCTCAGGCGCTCGCGGACCCGGAATCTGGCGTTGTACCGGCCCTTCCTCGACGCGGTGCCAGCGCCCGTTCCGGAGCCCGCCGAACCCCTCGCGAAGGTGCGCCGCGCGCGTATGCTGGCCTCATGATTTTCATCGTCGTCAAGTTCCCCGTGAAGCCCGAGTACGCCGACGAGTGGATGACCCACGTCGCCGATTTCACGTCCGCCACCCGCGCGGAGGCCGGTAACAAGTGGTTCGAGTGGTCCCGCTCGGTCGAGGAACCCAACGAGTACGTCCTGGTCGAGGCCTTCGAGGACGACGCCGCCGAGGCGCACGTCACCTCCGACCACTTCAGGGCGGCGCTGGAGACCATGCAGCCGCTGCTCACCGAGACCCCGCGCATCGTCTCGCAGACGATCGAGGGCATGGACGGTTGGGACCGCATGGGCGAGCTGGTGGTCAATTGATGCGCATCGGCCGAAGCCGGGCGGGGTTCCGGCGTGGCTTCGCGGCGGCCGGCGTCGCCGCCGCTCTCGCGTTGACCGGCTGCGGATACGATCCGAGCACCGCCGGAGAGCAGGAACCGCCGACCGGTTCGGCGCCGTCGGTGGGGGACGTGGACGTCGCAAAGCAGCGCGCCGCCCACCTCGTCGCCGACGCGGGGCAGCTGCTCCGCGCCACCGAGCACGTCCAGGGCGACGGTGCGGTGCCCGGTGACGTCAAGGATCTGGCCGGCCAGGTGTGCGGCCTGCTGGAGATGCAGACCGGGCGGCTCGATTCCGACGGCGGGGCATCCATGCTCACCGACGGCGAGCTTCAATCCGTGCTCGGCGCGTCGGGTCAGCAGGCCGGGGACGCCTACGTCGCCATGCTGCGCACTCACGTGCCCCGATTGAAGAGCGGTTGGGAGGGCCTGGTGGAAGCGGGTGATCCCGACGTCGCAGGCGTCGCCCGGGACTCGGTCGAGCGTCTCGGCGCGCTCGAGGCGAAGCTCGCGGAGCTGCCCGGGAACTGACCCGGAGGGCCCCGCGACGGCAGCGATTCGGCCAGCCCTGGGTAATCCGCGGTTCGGCCGGTGGCATCGGCGGTTCGGCGGGCCCAGGGCATTCGGCGGTTGCGGCCGTTCGGCGGCCCCGGGTAAATCGGCGGTGTCGGCGCATCGGCGCGCCCGTTCCGGCCCGCAAACCGTGAGTGGCGGGTAACGTGGGCAAATGTCAGTGAGCGCGATCACCGAGGCGGCCCGCCGGCCGCGGCGACCGGGGCGCAAACGCCCCCGGGCGGGTGATCGCCACGCACCGAAGTCCACGGGAGTGAACCTAAACATGGCGAATGAAATCACCCGCGTCGGCGTCGTCGGCGCCGGTCAGATGGGCTCCGGCATCATCGAGGTCTGCGCGAAGGCGGGCAGCGACGTGCTGGTGTGGGAGGCCAAGCAGGAGTACCTCGACGGCGGCAAGGACCGCATCGAGAAGTCCCTGGACAAGGCCGTGTCCCGCGGCAAGCTGGTAGAGTCCGCCCGCGACGAGATCCTCGGCCGCATCTCCTGGACCACCTCCTTCTCCGATTTCGCCGACCGCCAGCTGGTCATCGAGGCCATCGTGGAGAACCCCGAGGTCAAGGCCAGCGTCTTCGCCCAGCTCGACGAGGTCGTCGAGGATCCGAACGCGATTCTGGCGTCGAACACCTCCTCGCTGCCGATCCAGTCGATCGCCGCGGCCACGAAGCACCCGGGCCGCGTCATGGGCCTGCACTTCTTCAACCCCGTGCCGGTTCTGCCGCTCGTCGAGCACGTGGCCACCCTGTCCACCGGCGAGGTGCAGTCCGAGCGCGCCTACGCCTACGCCTCCGAGGCCCTGGGCAAGACCGTCATCAAGGCGACGGACCGCTCCGGCTTCATCGTCAACGCGCTGCTCGTGCCGTACATGCTCGGCGCGATCCGCATGCTGCAGGACGGCGTCGCCACCAAGGAAGACATCGACGCCGGCATGGTCAACGGCTGCGCCCACCCGATGGGCCCGCTGACCCTGGCCGACATGGTGGGCCTGGACACCATCAAGTTCATCGCCGACGCGATGTTCGACGAGTACTCCGACCCGATGTACGCCGCCCCGCCGCTGCTCAAGCGCATGGTGGAGGCCGGCCGATTCGGCCGCAAGTCCGGCATCGGCTTCTACGACTACTCCTCGAAGTAGAAGTAGGAGCGGGAGCGGGAGCGGGAGCAGGAGCGGCGCCGCGCCGAGGGGGACACCGTAGTTCGCCGCGGTGAGGCGGCCACGGGAATCGGCCGCCGCAAATGTCCGCCGTGAATGGCCACGGATAGCTGGCCACGGGAACCAATCGCGGGGCGAAACGCCCGCATCCACGCATCGGGGCCGGAAGATTTCTTCCGTCCCCGAAAGCATGGCCTGCAATTAACCTATCGTTTACTCCGACTTTGACGATTTGCCCCCAAGTGGCAAGGGGGTCGGGATAGCGTTCATTCGATCTCGGATCGACGACGGCCGCAGCAACGGCGCCGTGCGTCGCCGCCGTCGAATTAACGAACCCCGCATCAGGAGTACCCGCACCGTGAAGATCGGTTCCCGCCGTTTCGCGCGCGCCGGATTGCGTTCCGCCGCCGCCGTCACCGCCCTCGCCATCACCCTTCCGCTGGCGCCGGCCGCCATCGCCCAGGAGCTCCCGGTCCTGCCCTCCCGCGAGTCCGCCCAGGGCACCGGTGGCCTCCCGCCGATGGGCGCGCCGAGCTTCCTCCAGGGGCAGGAGGCCGTCGCCGTCGACGAAAACGGCGCGCCCGTCCCGCAGCCGTTCCCGGCCGACCTCGTCGCCCGCGCGTTCAAGTCCGATGCGTCGGAGGAGGGCGGGTTCTACCATTCCGTGGTCGATCCGTTCCGTGACCTGCAGCAGAACCATCCCGAGGTCATGGACGAGAATCTCGAGATCGTCGTTCGCATCAACAACGCCGCGAAGGACGACCGTGCGGCCCAGCTGCTCGCGCTGCAGGACGATCACGACGACCCGCTGGTGAACCTCTCCGCCGGGTTCGGCGAGAACCTCGGCGCCCACTTCCGGGCCGCGGTCGAGGAGGGACGGCTGCCCAAGATGACCGCGCTGATGTCCGGGAACCTCGCCCGTGCCGGCGGAGTGGCGTCGTCGTCGTTCGCGGAGAAGTACACGTACAACTACGACCGCCCCTTCGTGGTCGCGCCCGACCGGATCGAGCGCTACTACCGCGACAACCCGGGCGACGACGATCCGTACTCGCAGACCCCGTCCTACCCGTCGGGCCACACCAACAAGGCCGCCTGGACCGCGACGCTGATGGCCATGATGCTGCCGGAGGTCGCCCCGCAGATCCAGGCCCGTTCCTCCGAGGCCGGCCAGTCCCGCCTGGTCATGGGCGTCCACTACCCGCTCGACGTCATGGGTGGCCGCATGATGGGCAACCAGGCCGCCGCCGACCGCTGGGCGGACGCGGAGTTCCGCCCGCTCATCCAGGCCGCCGCCGCCGAGGTGCGCGCCGAGCTGGAGTGGCGCTGCGGCGCGACGCTGGCCGAGTGCGTCGCCAACGACACCCCGTACCTGCCCGACGACGCCGCGGTGGCGCAGTACACCGAGCGCATGTCCTACGGTTTCGAGCGCGTCGGCGAGGCCGGCGCCCCGGTGTCGGTGCCGAAGGGCTACGCGGGCCTGCTCGCGACGACGCACCCCGACCTCACCGACGAGCAGCGCGTCAAGGTCCTCGAGGCCACCGCCATCGATTCGGGTTACCCGCTCGACCGCACGGATGGCCGCGGCTCGCACATCCGCATGAACATGGCGGCCGCGATGGCCGCCGACGTCACGGTCAACGCCGACGGTTCCCTGACCGTCAACGGCGTTCGCGTCTAGCGGTCGCGCCCCGTGGGGTCGTGAGCGGCTTCCGCGGGGTTTGACCCGCCCGGGCACCGCACCTTCGCCGGGACGCATCGGCGAACCCACCCCGAATGCGCGAACCCACCCCGAATGCGCAGACCCACCTGTTACAGCGGGTGGGGTTGCGCGTTCGGGGTGGGTTTACGTCAGAGTGCGGTGCGCCGACCGGATAGACGGAGGGTGCGCTGAGCCAGCAGCCGTAGCGCGCCCGGGGGAGGGGCGTCGTGCCGGCCGCAGTGCCGTGTCGGCCTACTTCGCCAGCGCCGCGCCGATCCGGTCGAGGGCCTCGTTCAGGATCTCGGGCGACGTGGCGAAGTTCAGGCGTACGTGGCCCTCGCCGCCTTCGCCGAATGCGGGTCCCGGGTTGAGCGCGACCTTGGCGTTGTCCAGCAGCCACTTCTGCGGTTCCACCGGATTCCCGTCGTCGTCGACCATGCCGTCGACGCCCAGGAAGTCGATCCATGCCAGGTAGGACGCCTGCGGGCGCGTGAACGCCGCGCCCGGGGCGACCTCCGGAAGACGCCGCTCGATGATGTCGAGGTTGCTGCGAAGGACATCCTTCAGCTCGTCGAGCCAGGCCCGCCCGTCGCGGTAGGCCGCGGTCGCCGCGACCATGCCCAACGTGGACACGCCCTCCTTGATCACGGGCGACAGCCCCCGCCACGTTTCGTCGTCGGCTTCGTTGAGCAGCAGCTGCGCGCACTTCAGGCCCGCCGTATTCCAGCCCTTCGACGTGGCCGTGACCGTGATGGTGACGGCGTCGGCGACGTCGGACACCGACGCCGCCGGGACGTGCTGGCCCTCGAGCACCACCGGCGCGTGGATCTCGTCGGAGATGATCCGTGCGCCGTACTTCGCGGCGATGTCGGCGAGTTCGCGCAGCCGCTCGGCGGTGAAAGTGAAGCCCAGGGGATTGTTGGGGTTGCACAGGATCAGGCTTCCCGCCCCGTCGGCGAACGCCTTCTCCACGGCCGCCGGATCGGGGCCGTCGGCAAGCGTGGGAACGTGCACGGTGTCGCGGTCCGCGGCGGGCCCGACCTCGAAGAAGGGCATGTATGCGGGCACGGGGAGCACGATCGCGGAATCCGGCTCGGTCAGGTATCGCACGGCCAGCGTCACGCCCCGCACGACGTCGGCGACGGGGTGGATGCGGCCGGGGTCGGGCCGCCAGCCGTACTCGTCGGCGTACCAATCCGCCGTGGCCTCCGCGAGCTCCGCGACGCTGCGGCGCGGGTAGCCGAAGTACTCGCGGTCGACCGCACCGCGCACGGCGTCGAGGACGGCCGGGCAGGTGGCGGCGTCGGATTCGGCGACCCACAGCGGCAGGACGTCGTCCGGGTAGGCCGTCCATTTCAGGGTTCCGCGGGCGCGCAGGGTGTCGATGTCGGGGAAGATCACGTCGGGCATGCGGCACACGATACACCCGGCGGCACACCCAAAGTAGACAGAGGTGTCTATAAGTCGCCGCGGCCGTCGGAAGGCCGTGCACGCGGTGCGAAATCACATGGGGCAAAACCGCGATCGGCCCCCGCGCGGCACCCGAATCCTGGCACACTGGAGCCGTGACGTTTGATCCTCAAAAGTATCCCATGGACTGGGTGGACGTCGGGGCCGTCGCCCTGGTCACCAACCTGCGCGCCGGCCATGGCCGCGCGTCGCATGCCGCCGAGCCGGCGATGGCGCGGTTCACCGAGCGCGGCGTGACGGTCGTCGTCGTGCAGGGCCGCGACGAAGCCGCGTCGCGCGACCTGTTGGCCGAGGTCGCGGCCGTTGAGCGCGTCGATGCGCTCGTGGTCGTCGGCGGCGACGGCATGATCAACCTGGCGCTGCAGGTCCAGGCGGGGACGGGGCTGCCGCTGGGCATCATCCCCGCCGGCACGGGCAACGACCACGCCCGCGAGTACCGTCTGCCCACTTCGCCGGAGGCCGCGGCCGACGTCGTCGCCGACGGGTTCGCCATCACCACCGACCTCGGCCGCATCACCACCGACCTCGGCCGCATCACGGCCGACGACGGCACGTCGCGGTGGTTCGGCACGGTGATGTGCTCCGGCTTCGACTCGCTGGTGTCGGACCGGGTCAACAACATGTCCTGGCCGCACGGCCGCATGCGGTACAACCTGGCCATCGTCGCGGAATTCCTCAATTTCCGCGCCCTGCCGTTCCGCATCACGCTTGACGACGGCACCGTGCTCGACGATCCCGTGACCCTGGCGGCGTTCGGCAATACCCGCAGCTACGGCGGCGGGATGAAGATCTGCCCGGCGGCGGATCATGCCGACGGCCTGCTCGACGTCACGGTGATCGGCAAGGCGTCGCGGACGAAGGTGGCGATGACGTTCTCCAAGGTCTTCACGGGGGAGTACGTCGAGGTCGACGAGGTCACGGTCCACCGGACCCGCAGTGCACGAGTGGAATTCCTCGGCGGCGGAGCCCACCGGGCCTACGCCGACGGCGACGTCATGGCGACGCTGCCGGTCACCATCGAGGCGGTGCCGGCGGTCGGGCGGTACATCGTGCCCCGGCCCTGATCGTCCCGCTTCGGAGAAGGTCGACCGTCCCGCCGGAGAATCCCTTCCGTCCCGCTTCCAGAAAAACGTTGGCCCCGGCGCCGAAATGGACTAAGCTGTCCATTAGTCGCCGGAAAGCATCCGGCCGCCAGCCGGTCGCCCGGCCCGGGCCACGCCACATCGACGGAAGGGAGCACCCGATGGTCCACGCGAACATTCATCGTGCGGTTCCGTCGTCGTCGATGCGCAGCTGTCATCCGTCCGCGCCGCGACCGTAGCGCGCCCCTTCTCGGGTCCCACGGTTGCCGCGCGGACGTCGCCGTCGCAAAGCGAAGGACAGCCCGCCGCACCGATGACCCGGAGACCTCCCCATGACCGCCGCACTGGCCGCCCCCGACACCCTCGAGCACGACGCCGCCGATTCCTTCACCTTCGCCGACTACGTCACCCTCTTCGCCTACGACGGACCACGCCGGCCCGTGATCCTGGGCGACGAGCTGGTGACCTGGGTAGACGGAGCCTCGTAGCCGTCCGCTCGCCCCGCGCCGGCGCGGCGACGCTCCGCATCCGTGCCGCGCCCGGCCGGCGCCGCCTAGACCTCCAGGCCGTACTTCTTCAGCCGCCTGCGGTCGGCCGCCGACGCCGACGCGGTGAGCTTGAGCAGCTTGGCGTAGATGCCGCCCGACACCGCCAGCTCGGCGGGGGAGCCGACACCGCCAGCTCGGCGGGGGAGCCGACCTCGCCGACGCGGCCGCGGTCCAGCGTGACGATCGTGTCGACGTTGGAGATCGTGGACAGGCGATGGGTGATGATGATGGTCGTCCGGCCCTCCATGAGCTTCTCCAGGCCGCGCTGCACCTCCCGCTCGGCCTTCGTGTCCAGGGCGGAGGTCGCCTCGTCGAGGAGCAGCACGGGCGCATCCTTCAGGATCGCCCTGGCGATGGCCACGCGCTGCTTCTGCCCGCCGGACAGCTTCAGCCCGCGTTCGCCCGATGGTGGTGTCGTAGCCGTCGGGGAAGCGGTGGATGAACCCGTCGGCGTTGGCGCGGCGGGCGGCGTCGCGGATCTGCTCGTCGGTGGCGTCGGGGCGGCCGTAGGCGATGTTCTCGCGGATGGTGCCGGAGAACAGCGCGGCGTCCTGGAAGACCACGCCCACCGAGTCGCGCAGCGCGTCGGTGTCCACGTCGCGGACGTCGGCGCCGCAGACCTCCAGCGTGCCGCCGGTGGGCTGGTAGAACCCGAGGATCAGGTTGACCAGCGTGGACTTGCCGCCGCCGGATTCGCCGACGAGCGCGACCTTTTCGCAGCGGTCGGCGTGGAAGGTCACGCCCTCGAGGACGGGGTTGCCTTCCTCGTAGGCGAAGGAGACGTCGTCGAGCGAGATGACCGGCGAGCCGTCCTCCGGCGGGGCCAGGCGCTTCGGTGGGCGGGCGGGGGCGGCGCCGGCCGCGGTGGCGCCGCGTTCGGCTCGCGTGCTTTGCGACGTCCCGGCGCCCTTCTTCGCCCCGCCATCCGTGGCGGCGGCCGCGACGAGTTCCTTCGGGGCGGACTCCTCCGAATCCAGTGCCATGACGTCGAAGTAGTCGCGGGAACCGGCGACGGCGCGCTGGGCGGCGTCGACGAGGAAGCTCATCATCGTCGCCGGCTGGCGGGCCATGTTCACCAGCTGGATGAGCATGACCATCGTGCCGATGGAGAAGTCGCCGTGCAGGGTGCGCAGGAACAGCAGCAGGTAGATGCCGAAGAAGATGGCGTTGAGGATGCCCCCCGCGCAGCGCGTCCATCCGGTGCCACCAGGTCGATTGCTCGCGGGTGAGGTCGACCGTGGCGTCGTAGTGCGCGGCGAAGTCGCGGACCTCGCGGGTCTCGGCGGTGAAGGAGCGGACCACCTTGACCTGGCCGACGACCTCGGCGAAGCGGCCGCCGGCGACGTCGATGCGGGCGTTCTTCCGGCCCTCGATCTTCTGCCAGCGCTTCGACGTCAGCGCTGTCAGCCACATGTACGTGGGGAAGACCAGCGCCAGCAGCGCCAGCGGCCAGTAATGCCAGCCCGTGATGCCGAGCACCGCGAAGACGGTGAGCAGCATGGGGAAGAAGCTGTTGGAGAACGACTGCAGGAACTGCGTGACGTTGGTGATCGACCGTTCCAGGCGGGCGATGATCGTGCCCGTCACCTTGTTGTCGAAGTACCTCTGGGGCAGCGACAGGAGCTTGGCGAAGTAGCGGGTGGACAGGATCTCGCGCATGCGCGCCGTCATGACGTCGCCGAGGTAGCCGCCGATGTTGTGCACGATCGTCTGCACCAGGTCGGCGACGAGCAGGCCGATGCCCAACCAGATGATCGCGGTCGCCGCCCGCGAGATGGTGTCCGGGTCGCCGGCGCCGACGGCGTCGACGATGGTGTCCGTGGCATCGCGGATGAGGAACGGGCTGACCAGCGCCGCGATGGCGGTGGCGATCGAACTGACGATGATGCCCACGTAGAAGGGCCACAGCACCTTCGTGGTGCCGAGGATGCGGGCCAGATAATGCACGGGGTTCTCCTTGTTGGGTGGGCAAGGGCGCCAATTCAATGCAACCCCGCGGACGCCCCGGGTACTCCGTCCGGGGGTCTCCCGGGCAAGTTCAGAGCGCCTGCGGCACCGTCTTCGCCCGCGCCGCGTGGAGCCCGTTGAGGATGACCACGACCTCGGCGACCTCGTGGATGAGCACCACCGCCGCCAGGCCCAGCACCCCGGTCAGCGCCAACGGCAGCAGCCCGCCGATGATGAGCAGCGACAGGCCGATGTTCTGCTCCATGATCCGTCGGCCGCGGCGGGCGTGCGCCAGAGCCTGGGGGAGCAGGCGCAGGTCATGGCCCGTGAAGGCGACGTCGGCGGATTCCACGGCGGCGTCGGAGCCGGTGGCGCCCATCGCGATGCCGACATCGGCCGAGGCGAGGGCCGGGGCGTCGTTGATGCCGTCGCCGATCATGGCGACGCCGCCGCGCCGGCCGCGCCGATGGGGCCGATCGGACCCGCCCAGTTCCGCCACGGCGTCGGACTTGTCGCGCGGGGCGAGTTCGGCGCGGATGTCGTCGATGCCGGCGGCCGCCGCCAGCGCCCGCGCCGCGCGGCGGTTGTCTCCGGTGAGCATGGTGACCCCGATGCCCGCCCGCTTCAGCGCGGCGATCGCGCCGGCGGCCTCCGGGCGCAGTTCGTCGCGCACCGCGATCGCGCCCGCCGGGGCACCGTCGCGGTGGACGATGACCACCGTGTTGCCCTCGGCTTCGAGGCGGGCGACGTCGTCGCCGAGGTCGCCGGGATCGAGGCTGCGCGGATTGCCGACTGCGATGGCCGCGCCGCCGACGGTTCCCGTGAGCCCGATGCCGGGGCGCTCCGCGACGTCGACCGCCGCCGGGAGAGCGGGGTCTTCCGCGGTGGCGCCCACGATGGATCCCGCGTCGGAGATCGTGGTCCGCGCCGCCGCACCGGCCATGATCGCCGCTGCGAGCGGATGCGAGGAATGCCGTTCCAGGGCGGCCGCCCACCCGAGCACGTCGGAGGCGCCGTAGCCGCCGTCGACTGCCGCCGCGGACACCGCCACCTCGGTGACGGTCGGCTCATTGCGGGTGAGCGTGCCCGTCTTGTCGATGGCGACGTGCCCGACCGCCCCCAGTCGCTCGAAGGCGGCGCCGGACTTCACCACGACGCCGAAGCGGCTGGCCGCGCCGGTCGCGGAGATCACCGTCACCGGAACGGAGATGGCCAGCGCGCACGGCGACGCCGCGACCAGCACCACCAGCGCGCGGGTGATCCACTCGAGGGGGTCGCCGAACGCTGCGCCGAGGACCGCCACCGCGGCGGCGAGCACCAGCACGCCGGGCACTAGCGGCCGGGCGATGCGGTCGGCGATCCTGGCGCGCTGGCCCTTCTCCGCCTGGGCGTTTTCCACCAGCGCCACCACGGCCGTCAGCGAGTTGTCGTCGCCGGGCGCGGTCGCCGTCACCGAGATGGGGGAGCCGACCGCGATGACGCCGGCCATCACCGCGTCGCCCGCGGCCAGCTCCACCGGGATGGACTCTCCGGTGACGGACGACGAATCGATGGTCGCGTGGACGTCGTCAAGCATGGAATCGGTGGGCACCCGCCCACCCGCCGGCACCGCCAGCCGCATGCCGGGCCGGACCCGGCGGGCGGGGATCGTGCGGCGCGAGCCGCAACCCGGATCGACGATGGTGGCGGTGTCGGGGATGAGGGACAGCAGCGAGCGCAGGCCGCGGCGGGCGCGATCCATCGCCTTGTCCTCGAGGGCCTCCGAAATCGAATAGAGGAACGCCAGGGCGGCGGCCTCGGCGACGTAACCCAGGGCGACCGCGCCGACGGCGCTGATGGTCATGAGCAGGCCGATGCCCGCGCGGCGATGACGGACGAGGCCGGTCAGCGCGCCGGGCACGAACGTCGACGCGCCGAGCAGCAGCGCGGCCCAGTACAGCGCGAGCGGGGCGATGCCCGCGGTGGGATCCGCGTGGCCGAATGGGAACGCCGCGACCAGGGCGACGCCGGAGAACACGGGGACCAGCACCTCGCGGTCGCGCCACCACGGGGTCGGCGGGGCCTCGGGCTCCGAGAAATCGAGCGGTTCCGGGGCGTCGTGGGAGCAGCCGCAGGCGGAGGTCATCGGCGGGCCTCCGGCTGCGCTGCGGTGGCGTCCGCGGCGTCGTTCGTGGCGGTGGCGTCGTCACCGGCGTCGCCCGTGCCTCCGCAGCCGCTCACCGTGCACCCGGGATCGAGGCAGGGCGCGTCGGCGTCGACGGCGAGCGTGACGTCGAGGAGGTCGTTGAGCGCCTGCCGCAGGTGCGGATCCGCGATGTCGTACCTGGTCCGGCGGCCTTCCGGGGTCGCGAAGATGATGCCGCAATCCCTCAGGCAGGCCAGATGGTTGGACACGTTGGTGCGCGTCAGCCCGAGCTCTTCGGCGAGCTCGCCGGTGTAGGCGGGGCCGTCGAGCAGGGTCATGAGGATGCGCGACCTCGTCGGATCGGCCATGGCGCGGCCGAGCCGGTGCATGACGTCGAGGCGCGGGGCAATGGTCAGCATGCGCTGACTGTAGCACCCGTCAGCATTTGCTGACCTATCGCGGTCGGCGGCCCGTGGCGAGCCCCCGCTCAGTCGATGATGTGGCACACCGCCGAATCGGTCCACCACGTCCCGTTGCCCGGATGTCGGACCCACAGGCGGCGCGGGGCTGGCCCGGGCGCGACATCCCCGTCGAGCAGGACGTCGGTGGCGGTGCGCATCGACCAGCGGAACAGTCCCTCGCGAAGAAGTGCAGGCGGCGGCCGCCGGCGTCGCGCAGGGTCAGTGTCTCGCCGCCCCCGGAACTCGTGAGGCCCTCGACCGTCGCGTCAGCGCTCCGGCCGGGGGAGCCTCCGGTGCGGCGATCGGCTCCGGGTAGGCGGGGCGCAGGGCGGGATCGCTTGACGACGTCCCGCCGCCCGGATGGGCGCCGCCGTTGCGCCGGTGCCACGTGGCGGCGAATCGGAGCCTGCGGGCATCGGGGCCGTCGTGCGGTGAGTCCGCGGCTGCGGCGGGATTCGTGCGGATGGGTGGCGTGGATGGTCGTGCGCATGTCGGCCGTCCTCCCGGTCGAGTTCTTCCGACCGCCGCAAGTCGCGGCGGTGGCCGGTCTTCCCGGGAGGGCACCGTGGCTCGGACCGCGGTTGCCGTGCGGCGATGAAGTCCCGGGGTCTTGTGAAGCCCGCCGCAACTCTGGACCTGCCGGCACTATAGACCAAGCGGTCTATAAAGTGTCAGGGTGACACTACACCGCGTCCCCGGGGCTCGAGCAGCCGCGCCACCGCGGCCAGCGGCAGCTCCAGCAACCCCGGCCGGTTCTGCGCCTCGTACAGGCACTCGTAGATGGCCTTGTCCAGGATGAACGCATCCAACAGCGCGGCCTCGTCCCGCGGGTCGCGGCCCGACGTCGACGCATAGCCGTCCAGGAACGCCCCGACGTTGCGCTCCGCCCACTCGTGGACGCGGTAGCGCTGCTGGCGGGAATCCTCGCGGCCCGTCAGCAGCGGGTAATGCGCCGCGTAATCGAAGGAGCGCACCATGCCCGCGACGTCGCGCAGCGGATGGTCCGGCAGCCGGCGCTCGTCCCACGGCCGCGACGGCTCGCCCTCGAAGTCGATGAGCAGCCAATGCCGCGGCGTGCGCAGCACCTGACCCAGGTGCAGGTCGCCGTGGATGCGCTGCACCGGCACGCCATCCGCGTCGACCGAGGCGGCCGCCTTGGCGAAGATCTCTTCCGCGGCGTCGTAAAGCTCCTTGACCTGGGGGACGAGCCCCGCCACGTGCTCCAGTCGCGCCCGCATCGGCGCGACCAGCTCCTCGCCCGACACCCGGCGGCGCACCGGCACGGTCGCCGCGAGGTTGTCGTGGACCTCCGCCACCGCGGCGCCCAGCGCCGCGGACTCGACGCCGAAATCGGTGCCCAGGTCCTCCGGCTGAAGGTCGCCCTCGCGGATGATGTCGCGCACCGACGTCAGGGCCATCGACCAGCCGTCGGCGGAATTCGGCACGAACTCCTGCAGCATCGACGTCGTGTACGCCTCGCCGCCGACCTCCAGCTCCGTCCACCCGTACAGGTGCGGGACCGACCAGCACTCGGCCGCCGACAGCGCCGCCAGCAGCTCGACGTCGGCGTTCGTGCCCGGGTGGAGGCGGCGGAAGAACTTCACCATCACCACGTCGTCGTAGATGACGGAGGTGTTGGACTGCTCCACGCCCATCGGCCGGCCCTTCTCCGGCGCGGCCAGCTCGGCGCCCGGCACGCGGTGGAGCGTCATCGGCCCCAGCGCGCCCTCGGCCGCCAGCGCCGTCACGGCCGCGGGGTCGACCAGGGCGTCGTAGCCGAGCACACCCTCGCTGGCGACGAGCAGCGCGTCCTCGTGGCCCTCGGGCAGCGAGTCGCCCCACGCGATGGGCAGCAGGTACGCGGGGGCGGCATCGCCGCAATGCACCCGCACGAACAGGATGTCCACGTCCGGGGACTCCGCGTCGCCGCGGACGGCCGGTTCGCGCACCAGGATCTCCAGCCGGTCGATCCCGGTGGCCTTGTCGGCGAAGAACCGCTGCGCGGGCAGTGTCCGGACCAGCTCCGAGGCAATCAGGTCGACGTCGGGCAACTCGATGCCGGAAGCGTCCGGGCCGGCCGACGCGCCGCCGCGGGCGCCCTGGGTGGGGTTAGCGTTTCCGTTGTCGTTCATCGATTCGCCTCTCGCTCGTCGGAATCATCGGCCCTGCCGGCGGTCGCCGCCACCGGAGCGTCGGAAATGGCCTGCGCCACGGGCACCGTCGGGGCCGCCGACGACGCGGTGATCACTGGCGCCTCCGGCGGGGTCTGCAGCTCGAACCAGTAGAAGCCGTGGCCCGGCAGCGTGACCTGGTACGGTTCCGCGCCGATCTCGGGGAACGGCACGGAACCGGTCAGCTCCACCGGCGTGGCGTCGGCGAACTCCGACAGGTCGAGCTTCACGGCCTGCGGGTACTTGGACAGGTTGTTGACGCACAGCAGGCGTTCGTCGTCGTGTTCGCGCAGGTACGTGAGCGCCGACGGGTTGTCGTTGTCGAGCTCGCGGAAATCGCCCAGCCCGAAGGCCCGGTACTTCTTGCGCACGTGCACCATCCGCCGCACCCAGTTGAGCAGGGAGTTCGACGAGCTCATCTGGCTTTCGACGTTGATGCCCTGGTAGCCGTACGTCGGGTCCTGGATGGCCGGCAGGTACAGGTGACCGGGATCGCAGCGGGAAAATCCGGCGTTGCGGTCCGGCGACCACTGCATCGGGGTGCGCACCGCGTCGCGGTCGCCGAGCCAGATGTTGTCGCCCATGCCGATCTCGTCGCCGTAGTACAGCACCGGCGAACCGGGCAGCGACAGCAGCAGGGCGTTGAACAGTTCCAGCTGGTTGCGGTCGTTTTCCAGCAGCGGCGCCAGGCGGCGGCGGATGCCGATGTTCGCCTTCATCCGCGGGTCCTTCGCGTACTCGGCGTACATGAAGTCGCGCTCGGCGTCGGTGACCATCTCCAGCGTCAGCTCGTCGTGTTGCGCAGGAAGATGCCCCACTGCGCCGACGAGGGGATGTGGCGTCGAGTCGAGGACTCCGAGATGGGGAAGCGCGACTCGCGGCGCACGGCCATGAAGATGCGCGGATCAGCGGGAAGTGGG